>JAQFVV010000517.1:271825-438144 GCA_028023455.1 Epiperipatus broadwayi
AAATTTTCTTTTAATTTGTTTAGTCTGAGAGCATTAATATTTATTAATTATTATTGTGTGTGAAAGTATAATTAGTGGTTAAGAGTATTTGAAAGATTGAAAATTGTGTTTTTTATTTGTTTTAAAGTTTTTTCAGTTTGTTATTTATATATATAGACATTTTTTTAAAAAGTTATTTATTTTTTGTTTTGTTTTATTATTTATATATTGTTATTATATATATAGAATTATTATTATTTTTTTATTTTTAAAAAGTTATTTTGTTGATTAGTTTTTTGTAAATTTGTTATTAAAAGATTTACTTTTAAGAAAAATATAACGTTCGAAAAACGTTATTTATATATAGAAATTTTTTAAAAAAGTTATTATTTATTTTTTGTTTTGTTTTATTTATATATTGTTATTTTATATATAGAATTATTATAATTTTTTTATTTTTAGAAGTTATTTTGTTGATTAGTTTTTTTGTAAATTTGTTATTAAAAGATTTACTTTTAAGAAAAATATAACGTTCGAAAAACGTAAAATAAAAAAAATGGATTATATTTGTATTTCAAAATGTTTATATAATCGGGAAAAGGAAATTAAGCGTGCTGTTGTAGAATGTACTATATGTGATGGGGTATATCACTTGAAATGTTTAAATAAGACTAGGAAGGATGTAAATGGTTTATGGTTATGCAGTCAGTGTATTAATATGATAAAAGAGGTGAGAAAGTGTTTTCAAAGTGTAGATAGTCGAAGAATAGTGGGTGGAGAAAGTAATAGTGTAATGGAGATGATTAGTCAAAGAATAAATAAGATAGAGGAAGAATTGAAGGATGTAGAAGTAAAATTAAAATCATTAGAGATAAAATGTGAGGAGATAAAGGAATTATTGAGTAGGAATGATAAGGAAGAAATAGATAAGGAGGACCAGAAGGTATTAGAAAATGTTATAGATAGAGCAGAAAAAGTAGATTATGAAACAGTATTGATAGGAGATTCACTAATTAGAGAATGTGGGGATATAATTGCAAGGGAAAATAGAAGTAGGTATGTAAGAGTATGTTTGCCTGGAGCTAGAATTAGGGATGTAGCAGATAAAGTTAAAAAACAAGGTAGTAGAGATGTATATGTTATGGTGGGGACTAATAATTTATTAGAATCATCAGAGAGAATAATGGATGATTATGTAGATTTGATTAGGAATTTGATTATGATTAAAGGAAGAGTAGGAATAGTTGGATTATTACCAAGGTTTGACAAGAGTTATTTGTTAGATAGGGCATGTTCTATAAATGAGAGATTGAAAAAATTGTGTGAGAGAAATAATGTTATGTTTGTGGATGTGTGGGATTGTTTTATTGGAAGAGAGAGTTATATAGTAAAGATGGGTTGCATTTAGGAAAACAAGGAAGTGAAGTTTTAGGGAGTTTGATTTATAAAGAATTTTTTTTAGAAACTTATAAAGGGGGTGGGTTTTTAAATTGTAATATTATTAAAAAGAATGGATGGAATATAAGAAGTAAGCAAAAGGAATTTGATTTTGATATAAATATAGATATGGAGAAGGAATGGGTTTGTAAAATTAATGGTAAGAAAGTAATTTATAAATGTAATGGAGAAGAAAGAATTAAAAGAATTTATAAAAGAGTAGTTAGGAAAGAAGAAATTGTTAAAATTGGGTTTTTGAATATGCAAGGTGGTAGGAAACCAGAAAAGTGGATGGAATTAAATAAAACAATTGAAAATAAAGAGCTTGAGGTATTAGCAGTAGTGGAAACACATTTAAGAGAAGAAGAAGAACCTATTTTGGAACAGTTGGTATGGCAGGGTATAAATAGAAAAGAAAAAGAAAAAAGGGGTGGTGGTATAGGTGTTATATCAAAAAAATATTTAAATATTGTTAAATGTCAAGAACACTTGTGGTTTGAAATAAGGTTGGGTAGACAAGAATGGATGGTGGCTATAGTTTATATAGCTACTGGAGATAGTCAAATTATATTGGAGTGGAATAGTAACATATACGAATGTTTAGTTAAGGATATACAAAGTTTTAAAGAAAAGGGGAAGAAAATAATGGTTATAGGGGATATGAATGGACATATTGAAGAAATTGATGATGTAGATAATAAAAATGGACAGCTTTTGAAGAATTTTTGTCAGAAAGTGAATTTGAGTATTGGAAATTTACTAAATATTTATGAGGGACAATACACATGGTCTAGAAATAATATATTTCACACAATAGATTATGTATTGGTAGAGAAAGAGGGAATAAATAAAATACGGAAAATTAAGGTATTTGATAATGAAGAAAAAGTATGCATTAGTGATCATAATTTCATTGTAATTGAAATGGTTAGTAATGTGATGGAGAATAGAAATAAAAGTAGAAATAATAGTGAAAGATGTGGATGGAGAGTAAATGATAAGAATAAGTTGGAAGAGTATAAAATACAAGTTGAAGAAATAATGGAAGAGTGGGTTGGGGATGAGTATAAGGATTGGTGTAAGGAAGTAGAAAAAGTTGCAAATAGGGTTTTAGGTGAGAATATTGAAAAGAATAAAAGTAATAAAAAAATTAAAATTAGTAAAAGTGTAAAAGAAAGGAAAGAAGCATGTAGAGAATATAAGTGTGCTATTAAGAATAAGGAAAGTGAAAAAGATATTAATGCTAAATGGGAAAAATACTTAGAAAAGAAGAAGTTGGCTAAAATAGATATTTATAGAGAGAGAATGAAATTGAATAGTAAATTGTTGGAGGATATTAATAAAAGTGGAAGAGATGGAAGTAAAAAATTTTGGAATTATATTAAAAGGAGAAATGTAGGGAGAGAGAGTTAGTATTACTAGATGATGAGGGAACTGAGTGTAGTTCTAGAGAAGATTTAGAGAGAATCTTAAATAGTTATGTAATGAATGTAGAAAAGATGTTAAATGTGAATGATAGAATATTAGAAAATATGAAAGAATATAGTAATGGGAATATTAGTTTTTCAGAAAATGAACTAAATGAGGTAGAGAAGAAATTGAAAAGTGGGAAGGCAAGAGGTTTAGATGGATGGGCAGCAGAGATGGTAATGAATTTAGGATATAGGGCAAAAGTAAAGTTATTATCCTGTTTTAATAAAATGGCACAGAATAGAGTTTTCCCAAGTAGTTGGAGTAATACAAGAGTAAGGTTATTATTTAAAGGAAAGGGTAAGGATCATAGAAAGTTGAATAATTATAGACCGATAGCGGTAACATCAGTTTTATATAAAGTTTTCTCGTATATGGTGGCTAGTAAAGTTGTAAAATGGATGGAAGGGAATAATGTAGTGGGTGAAATGCAAGGAGGTTTTAGATTAGATAGGCGTATAGGAGATAGTTTATTTGTAGTTACACAACTTATGGATATGAGTAGGAATGCAGATAAACAGTTATATATGAGTTTTATAGATATAGAGAAGGCATATGATAGAGTAAATAGAAATAGATTATGGATAAGTTTAGCAAATTTGGGAATGGATGAAGCTTTAATAGATATTATTAAGAAATTATATGAAAATAATTATTATATATATCAATTAGAGAATATAGAATCAATTAAAGTTAAAAATGGTGTGGGACTAAGGCAAGGATGCCCTATGTCACCTATTTTGTTTGTGTTGTATTTGAGTGAAATGGAAAGAGCAATAGAAAGATTAGGAAGAGGGATAGAGATACCGTTAATAGGTAGTAAGGGAGTATATATTTTGTCAGGTCTTTTTTTTGCAGATGATATATTTTTGTGTGCAGAAAAAAGAGAAGATATGGAAGTTATGTTGAGGACATGTGCAAGGGTGGGTAAAGAGATGGGGATTAAATTTAGTGAAGAAAAATCAAATATAATGATGGTTAATACTGAGGAAAGAGAAGATGTAGAATTTTTATTGGGAGATATTAAGTTAAGTGTGGTGAATAGATATAGTTATTTGGGAATTATTTTAAGTAATCAGAAAAATTATTTGGATGAATGGGAGAAAAAATTGATAAATGAAGCAAAGAAAAGAAAGGGATTGATAAAAAAATTAACAGTATTTTCATATAATAAATATGATGTAGCTAGAATTATATGGAAAGGAGTTGCAGTAGCAGGGTTAACATATGGTAATGATGCATTATATGTTAGTAAAAAGATATTAGATTATTTAAAAAAATTTCAAAGGGAAGTAGGAAGACATGCATTGGATGCAGAAGTATGGACAGCAAGGGAGGCAATTCAAGGAGAAATGGGATGGTCAAGTTTTCATATGAGAGATGCAAAAAGTAAAATGAAAATGTTTGGTAGATTGCAGTTTATGGATAATAAAAGAATAGCTAAAATAGTATTTAATTGGGTTATGAGTAAAGGGCAGGTAACAAGATGGGTGAGAAAGGTAATGCGGTATGCAAAAGATTTGGATAAAGAATTTATATCAATATATTTGTACAAAAGATGGGATGATTGTGTTAAGAGGATTATTGAGTGTTATAGTAGTAAGGAATGGGATAAAAGAATAAATTTATTAATAAAGACTAGGGAGTTAGAGAGATGGAGAAATAGTATGGAGAGTAAAAAGAGTTTAAATATATATAGAAATAAACAGAATATTAGGTGTGAGTTAATATATGATAATAGTAAGGAAAGTAGTTTATTGTTTAAGGCTCGAACGGGATCTTTAGCTACAAAAGAATATACATGTAAATGGAAAAATATGGGTGATTTATTTTGTAAATTATGTAAGGAAGGAATTGAAAATATTAGGCATTTGTTAATTGAATGTAAATGTTTGAAAACAGAAAGGGTACATATAATGAAGTTGTGGAAAAATAAATATGAAAAGAGTGATTATACAGAAAGTGAATTATTGGTTTTTATGCTAGGTTTGGGAAAAGATAAGGGGGATTTAGATATAAAGGTTATAGAGTTGACAAAAATTATGTTGTGGAAATGGGATAGAGCAGATTATGGGTAAATTTAGAGTGGGGAATGTAAAAGAAAGTGGCTAACAGGTTTATCTGGGCTTAATTGCTGAGATATTCTTGACTTCGTTTAAGGAGAAGCCATAATACATCACATCACATCACATCATGTTTGACAATGGTAAATGAAAATGTAACAATGCTAGATCAAGTATGAGATTTTATTTAGTTATATTATTTCTTGTTATAAGAATGAAAGGGAGAGGTTTTAGAAAGTTTATTCTGGCTAAATAGTAAAAGAGAATAATAAGTGTTTTAATTTAAATATTGGTGGGATTTCGTTTTGAAGGGAGAGACATGTCACCCATAAAATTTTATTTGTAATAATATTTAATGCTTATTTATTTTATGTTAGTATGATCTTGCTCAATCTGTATAATATTTATATAATTTTCTTAGCTCAGTACATGTTTACATTTAAATTCTAAAAATGTATTTTTCCAGTACTTGTCCTTTTGCCTTGCCAGCATTTTGCTTGATTACTCATTTTTTGTTCTTTGTGATGGCTAAATCAGAATTAGACCATGTGATAATTTGACTGGCCATAAATTTTCTTATCAGGATATGAAAGACAAACTGGGAAGACATAGGGTAAGCTGAGCTTAGCTAGCCTTGGCGATTCCCATCCTTTCACCTGAAATATCTTGAGGTTTGCCAATGGCACAGACCATTCTTTCTTTACTTCTAGGCATCACTGGAACAGGACAGGTGAATTGAGTCTATGCTGGTGATGTAACATCTAATGCTTGGTCTGTCCAATTTCTTTTGTTCTGAGCACATCATGGCAGATTGACTATGAACTGATTAATTTATTTGTTTTACAATCGTAAAATATTTTGCCGCGAATATTGCGATCCATTTATATTTGAAACATGTCACTCTCATCGAAGCTAATTCCTAAAATATGATTCAATTATTTCTCTCTTAAAATAATTTCACTTTCAATAAAGTTATATTTAAAATAGGGTTATTTAAAAATATTTATCTCATACTACTCAGTCTTGAATGGGCATCTACGATAAAACATTAATAGCCTCATTTGTTAAATTGGCATATGAATTATACCGCTCCCGTATTCAAGGCATAATTAATGACAGGATCAAAATTTATGATAACAAATATATATAATAAAACAGAGACATTAGAAAAGTTATACAAATGTTTTTTTAAATATATATGTGAATTTGAGCTACCTGTGGTTCGTCTCTTTTCATTTCATTCTAAAATTAACATTTCTAATTAATTATTGTACTTCTATCTGATGACTCAAGATCACATACATACCATTCTTGTAATTAAGTAAATGAATAGGTCTAATTAGAATCAACATTAGAGTTAGGCATTAGAATTAGTTGAGGCTCTGCTCCACCATTGATGGTAGTGGGCCAAAATGTAGAAAAGATTTATTGCTTACCTCGCAAAAATTTGTTAATTAGTTGGCAGATTTAGATAGTGGGTGAACAGGGTAAAATCCCTAAGTATTCATTATCTTTGATCTCATGAACAGTTGGATTCAAGATACTTTTACCCAGGCTGTGAATCATGTTGAGTTAACATACAATTTTGACTGATACAATATATAACAAAGAAATTTAAATTGGTTATCTACTTTATATTATTAAATATATTTATACAGAATGCATTAATTTTGTGTACATATTTATGCTAGATGCAGTTAAAGAAGATTTGATCAAAGACTTTCATTCTCTTCAGTCATTATTCTATCTTTTATAACTGATACACATGGCCACATATATTTGAAAAACATAAATGATGTTTAATAGATATATAAAACTCATCAGTTGGTCCAGAATATCATCTCCCATGCATATATAATCAGTGCTTGGTTTGTATTAAGATAGAAAATTCACAGTTTTTAATGGACAGGCTTCTATCCTAGCCACTTTTCAAATCTTCAACCATCCATATCATTGAAAATCTGATGATGGAAGGCTAAAATCCCTTGTTGATGTCAATATTATTGTCATACTCATGTTGACCTTAAGTTACTCAGACCCCTCAAAATGTTGGACCTTAATATGTCCATTTAAATAAACACAAGAGGGATGGGCAGAATACAGGCTGAATATGTACTATTTAAATAAAAATATAATATATACATTTTCTGGTCTATCATAGAGGGTTCTTATGCTTGGACCCAGTCTGCCCTTTATTTAAATGGTATGATGACACAAAAATATATATTCTGAGCCATTATACATCAATATAATGGGATAGAGATTTAATTGCTTCTATATACAAAACAAAATTGCTTCTCCTCACCGGACTGATTTCTAACATATCCAATGGGATCCTTCCATCTGTATGAATCATACCTTTTCTGTTGTACTTATTGGTCAACTAGGTATGCATTCATTTATTCCCATAGCTTGGTTGACCATAATAAATTACTTCTGGAAAAACTTCAGTCCATCAGAAACAGTAATGAAAAATTAGCTCCAACCTACATATACAATGCTACATGGAGCCTTCTAGTAATGGACAATTTGTCATTGAACAGTTGATTTTTTTATGCCCAGACCATTGGTATTTGGTTACATAACCTTTATTATAGTGTCTGTTAACAACATAACTATGTTATTGCAATAATATAATCCTTAAAACTCACAATAAAATTTCTTGATGTTGTGAATATTTTCTTGAATAAATATTAATGACTTTTACATTTAATTTTTAATAATAATGTAATGTTAATAAACTTATTACTAACGATATTAGGCGTGTATTATATACATATTATTAAATATCAGAGAAGGTTTTCAGTTTAACTAAAGAGACTGAAAGATAAACCCTAACAGTATTATTTTTTATTATTGTTGCAATAAATTATTTTTTTTATTAATAATTAAAATAGTGTTTAATGGTGAGACTTTTAATATTAAGTTATATTATGTGATATACATATTTCATATAACACATAGTTTTCGCAAGTAGTAACTTCTATTATAATTTTATTATGTAATGATTTACCAAACATATTTATTAAAAAATGATATCAAGAGAATTTCATATTAATTTACCCAGAGCGGCGTTTTATATATCTATGTTTTGCATTTATTAATTCTAATCTTGCTCAAAGGATGTTTTTTTTCAGATTCGGTCTTTGACTATTATCTTCAATAAAATAAAATCAAGTTAATAATGTTTATTTCTCAGGTTTTTCAAAAGCTTTTCTATTTAATCCATTGGCAAATAACAATAAACAAAATGTATTAAGAAAAATAATCTTTTAGCTGTTTATTTATAAAATAAACTGAAAAATGATTTAGCAATTTGTATTAATAATTTACTGATATATATATATCCATAAAATAAAATATATATAATATGAGACAGGGGGTTTTATTATAGTAAAAAAACTGAACTGCTGTTCTACTGTGAAGAGTGGATATTTGGATCTTTGCTATACTGTCGTTGTTAGAATTTGGCAGAGAAGATTTAGCTTAATAATAGTAAGGTTCAAATTGCCATTGAAGACTGCTAAATTTCATTTCTCATTTTCCATATTTCTTTTTAATGTAACTATTCATAAGTATGTAAATGAAAATGTATAGAGAAAATCAATAACTATTTTAAAATTATGTGGTATTTTGTCCTAGAACGGCATATTATTAGATGACTAAAAATTAACATCAGCCATTACTATACATAACCAAGGTCACTTTAATATGTACAGGGAAAATAATTGATAAGAACTTGTTCAAAATTAAATATTGTATAGTGGGAAATAGTTGTTGGTTTTATCAATACATTAATGTGGATACTTATTCATTTATTTATTTACACGTTTACATGTGATTTAAATAGATCATTTGTTCATATATTTAAACATAATTTGATATATGTTTTAAATATATTAATTGTGACTAAAATGTAAGATTTATAATTTACATTTAGAATTTGGATATATTATATATATGTATATATTTTTTTAATAAAGCATGTGTCATAAAAGTATGGATTTAAAACAAATACTAGGAATCATATATAGAAGCTCTTAACTTGAGAGAAGTTCTTATCATCTGAACATTGCAAGTCATTAAACAGAGAGATCCACATATGTAAAAGTAAATTTTCTGTAGAAATAACTGGCCTACATTTTAATAAAGTTTCATTCATACTATTCATGTCTAATTTACTCTTGAAAACTGTTTGTAAGAAGTTTTTTGGAGTTCTCAAGAACACATTATGTGTGAGGAAAAGAAATAACATTTCAGCAATATATTGGCTATATACTTGTTTTGGAGATTTTTTTTTACCATATTCATTTATTTTGCTTTCATCTAATACAATAATTTTTAAAAAGTCTTTTATTTATAGAAGGTAAATATGTTCAAATAAAATAAACTTTTAGTTTGTTTTTTTTATTATTATTTTTAGTAGTATTACATTATTTTTACTAAATACTATCTGTTTTTAACATTCCCAGATTGCAATTTTTTATTCTGGCATTTTAAAAGCTCAAGTGTTTACCACATATCTTATTGCCAATAACAATGATAATTATATTACTGAAATGTAATAAATTAAAAATAATTCTAATACTGTATATTTCGAGAAAACATTGAAAATACAAAATACAATCTTAATGTAATTTTTCTACTTAACATTCTTGTTCAAGGCAAACATAAATAATAAGGAATATATTTAATATTTCAAATACTTTTTTTCAAACACCATATATATAGTATTAGTATTGTCTTTGATTCATTATATTTATTGACGTCATTTATTTTTTTATTTAAAGTGAAACTTCATATAATTTTCCAATCTTTTTTATATTACATTTATTATTTTACTTTGAAATTAATAAATCTATTACCTTACGTATATAACATTTTTATTTAAAATATTTTTATAATCTTTTTTATATAGTGCATTATTTTTCCTCTTTTATTTCTTCTAAATGTTTAAATTTTTCAAAATAATTATTATATACCTCTCTTCCCTTTCTTTCCATATATACATATTATACATTTCTTATTAAGCATTTTGTTAAGTAGTTTGTGGGTTCTAATTTTTATAAAGTTATTTAAATATTAATAAAATAAACAATAACTATTTTGAAAGTTATATAAGTGCTTTATTAAATACATTGTTCACTTATTTGTTTATTTTAAATAAAACTTTAGCTGAGTTGTGGACTTATAATATTGGTTATTGTGAAATCTTTTATGGTATTAGTATTTTTTTTAAACAAATGAAATAATTTTTAAGTATATCTGGATAAAATTATAATAGTCATTTATATATATATAAAATTTATCCAAAGCACTTTAAACATGTTTTAGCAAAAACATTTTATTGTACATGTATATACACATCTATGTTTCTACTGTCCTACAGTCTTTTTTATAGTTATGATATAATGAACAAAATAAAATAAATATATAACTATTTTAATAATACCATAAAAAATAAACAATAGAAAAACAAAAAGAACATAAAATATCTAACAAAACCTAATACATATGAACGAAACAAAACAGAAATTTACAAAAATTTCAATAAAATTGAAGTTACATACATATAATATTAAAGAAAGGTAAATAAACGAAGCAATACTAATAAGAAAAATAAAACCAAAATTTAAAATAGAAATTCTGGGATTAGGATGATATTGGTATAGATATAGTGCTTAAATAAACTATATAGAGGTAAATATATAAAGAGAAAAATATTTATAAATGAATTATGGGTTATAAAAATGGTGAGGTTACTTGGGAATATAAACATGAGTATATTTATAGTTATTACATATTAAGAAAAAAAAACTTAGTTTAATATTAACATATAAAGCATTATAATATAAATTTATAAGAGAATTAAATAATAATAATAAAAGTTAAAGTGTATAAATAAAAAAATGTATATAAATCAATATTTATAGGGATTATAGATATATTTAGTTTAAATAATATGTAATAGAGAGGGCAAGGGTATAAGGTAATTTTAAAAACTATACATATAAATTAGGGAATATAGAATCAGTTAAAAGTAAAAAATGGGGTGGGATTAAGGCAAGAATGCCCTATGTCACTTATTTTCTTTTTGTTGTATTTGAGAAAAATGGAGAGACCAACAAACAGACTAGGAAGAGGGGTAGAGATACCATTAATAGATGGCAAGGGAGTATATACATTTCAGGTCTTTTATTTGCAGATTATGTATTTTTGTGTGCAGAAAGAAGGGAAGATATGGAAGTTATGCTGAGAACATACACAAGGTTGGGTAAAGCATTGGCAATTACATTTAGTGAAGACAAATCAAAAGTAATGATGATTAATACTGGGAAAAGAGAAAACAAGGAATTTTTATTGGGGGATATAAATTTAAGTGTGGTGAATAGATATAACTATTTGGGAATCATCTTAAGTAATCAGATAACATTTTTGGAAAAATGGGAGAAAAAAAAAGATAAATGAAGCGAAGAAAATAAATGGATTGATAAAGAAATTAGCAATGTTCTCATATAATAAATATGATGTAGCTTGAATTGTATGGAAGGGAGTGGCAGTAACAGGGTTAACATATGGTAATGATGTGTTATGTGCTAGTAAAGGTGTATTACATTACTTAGAAAAAGTACAAAGAGAATTAGGAAGCCATGCATTAGATGCAGGTGCATGAACAGCAAAGAAGACAATTCAAGGAGAAATGGGATGGTCACATTTTTATAAGAAAAATGCAAAAAGCAAAATGAAAATGTTCAGTAGATTGCAGTTTATGGATAATAAAAGAATAGCAAAAATAGTATTTAATTGGATTATGAATAAAGGGCAGACAACAAGACGAAAAAGAAATGTAATGTGATATGCAGAAGATTTGATAAAGAATTTATGTCAGCATACTTATACAAAAGGTGAGATGATTGTGTTAGGAGAATTGTTGAGTGTTATAATGTTAAGGAATGGGATAGAAGAATAGATGAATTAATAAAGAATAGGGAGTTGAAGTGATGGAGAACTGGTATGGAGAGTAAAAAGAGTTTAAATATTTATAGAAGTAAACAGAATATTGGGTACAAGTTAATTTATGATAATAGCAAGGAAAGTAGTTTATTGTTTCAGGCTTGAATGGGATCTTTAGCAACAAGGGAATATACACATAAATGAAAAAATGTGGGTGATTTAGTCTGTAAATTGTATTAAAAAGGCATAGAAAATATTAGGCATCTGTTAATTGAATGTAAATGCCTGAAATTAGAAAGGGTAAAAATTGTAAAGTTGTGGAAGAATAAATATAAACAAAGTGATTATACAGAAAGTGGATTATTGTTTTTTGTGTTGCATTTGGAAAATGATAAAGGCAATTTAGATATAAATATCATGGAGTTGACAAAGATTATGTTGTGGAAATGGGACGGAAAAGGGTAGAGAAGAATATGAAAAAACTTAGGGCAGGGTGTGAAAAGGGATTAAAGTTGTTAACCTATTTCTCTGAGCATAGAGAGATTCCTGACTCCATATAAGGAGAAGTCATAGTGCATAACATCCCATCACATAAAAACACTTTTAAGGGATAAGTGTAAACTGGGTAAGTTTAAAGATTACAATATTTACAGATTTTAGATATTATAAAATAATAATAAATATAAAATATTATTTTTAACAGAAGAATGAGTAAGGAAACAATAGATATTATATGATTTTAAAAGTAAAAAGAATATTAATAAATAATTACCTTTGAACTGACAATTACATGGATATAAAATTATTAAGTATTTTATTGAGATGGAGTTAAAAGCAATAAACTTTTAGTTTATAAGGAATAGAAGTAATTAGATTATTAAAAGTAATAAAAATGAATAATATATTTAGATTAATAGTTATTCTTGAATATGTATATATACAATTAGGAATGCACATGTATAGGTTATATTTATTTTTTATTCACATTGTATATTTTATTTTATATTAAGTGGATCATTTTGTTTGGGTTTGATTATATTTATTTCAGTTTTATTAGGTTTTGTTATATATTGTATGTTTTTTTTAGTTTTTTATTGTTTATTTTTTATGGTATTATTTATATGGTTGTGTATTTTATTTTGTTCATTATATCATAACTCTGAAAAAAAGTTCAGAACAGTCAAAATGTATATATATACAATAAAAGGTTTTTGCTAAAAAGTATTCAAAGTGGTTTGGGTAAATTGGATTTATATAGGATATTACAGCAAAATAAAGTAAAAGGTGATTTTGGTGTATATACACATTTATTATGCTATTAATAATTATACTGCAAAATTGTATAATAAATTAAGAATGAATTTTAATATTCTGTCACACAAATTTAAAATTTAAGATAGTCAATCATTATCAATTGTATAATCATCAGATATCTCATAGTACATATGTTATGGCTATAATGTTAAAGTATCTATAGATAGATAGATAGATAGATAGATAGATAGATAGATAGATAGATAGATAGATAGATAGATAGATAGATAGATAGATAGATAGATAGATAGATAGATAGATAGATAGATAGATAGATAGATAGATAGATAGGTAGGTAGGTAGGTAGGTAGGTAGGTAGGTAGGTAGGTAGGTAGGTAGGTAGGTAGGTAGGTAGGTAGGTAGGTAGGTAGGTAGGTAGGTAGACAGACAGACAGACAGACAGACAGACAGACAGACAGACAGACAGACAGACAGACAGACAGACAGATAGATAGATAGATAGATAGATAGATAGATAGATAGATAGATTCATGCACTATGTTTTATTTTTAAAGTGTCTCAGCATTGCATTTTGCATGTAAAAGTATATATAATAACTTTAAATACAACAGTGCAATTTTCCAACATTTTATTCATATTGTAAAACAAAGATATTGCATAAATATATTTATATAAGAATCTTTTAATGCTATTTTAATATGTTTTTTTAATATTTAGATGTGAAGAGCATCTCATAATCGTGTTCGTTATGTACGATCTATCTGTTTATCATACATTAAATAAAAAAATATTGGTACTAAATTTGTTTATCTTATATTAGATAAAATTAATGATACCAATGTTTAAATTTGTGTTAAGGATAATTATATTTTTGTCTTTATTAAAAATTTACGTATATTTTAAAGAAAACACAATTTAGTAAAAGAAAAATAACTGTAAGTTGTTTGAGATTTTTATACAAACAAAATAATATAAAACTGCAGTTTTTTACAAATTACTTTAGACGATTTATATGTAAGCAAAGTAAAGAGAATAAATCGTTTCCTACTGTTATTATTTCCTCTACACCTCCTCCCCAGCAAAATAACAATATTAAACTTATACCTATGAAGCAATGGAATTTATTAACTATTTACCACAAGTAACAATTTGTGTATATCATAGTAAATTATGTTTTATATTTATGAAGGCACTTTAACTACTTTTTATATAGTCCAAGCTTGATATTCGGTTTCAGAGCTAAATTGTTTGTTATTTTTAAAAAAGATCAATAGATGGAGCTGATTGTTTTAAATATGTGATAAAGTATATTGTTTACTTATCTTACAATAATTGACATTAAAAATGTGTTTTTAGACTTTAAACAAATATTTCAAGTACTGAAACAAAGTAGTTCAAATATATTATTTCCTATTTATTTCTAATACATTTTTGACCAAAAATAGTGAGAGAGATGATTAAATAATGATGTAAATACTTGTGGGTTTCTTAATATAATAATATTTATAATTTTGTTTGGTGTTATCATAAAAGATCGCTAAAGAAATAAATCAAGTATTGTTACGTATTATATTTTGATAAACAAGTTATATTTAAAATACTTAGTTGTTACATCTAAGGTAGCTTCCCTATTAAAATCTATAATAAGCTAATGTAAAAAAAAATACAACAAGAATGTAACAAAGTGCACAGTAGCTTAAGAGAAGATGAATAATAATTTGAATGACAAAAATAATGACTTTAAGGGAATTAATATTAATGGTATTGTGGAGAAGGATTTGCAACTATGTTCAACCCTAGGTTTTAGAAACAGACAAATTAGTTTCTAGTCATTTTATATAGGTTGCAGACAAATCAACAAATAAAAAATCTGCAGCAATAATATATTATAAAGCTGAGAAATATATACCATTTAGCATGATATAATTATCTATATAAGAACTTAGTATACACTTTAATTTTAAATGTGATTAAACATAAACACAGTGAATGTGGAATTAATATATCCAATTCTCAGAGTTTTATAACTATTTTCTCAACATTTGATATTTGGAAATTTGTTTGAAAAGTGTTCAAATGAAGATAAATTAATTCTGCTTTGTAAATTAACATTTAATCTAATTCAAATCATCCTGTAGTGTTGTAGTTGCCATTGTTCTAATCAACTATCTATATAAAAACTTGTGATAAAGATGAAAGTGAATGTGTTTTTATTTGTAAATGTGGTACAACTATGGGTTCTTGCATTTATATAGCAAACACTCAGGTTTTATCACTTGAGAGTTTATACATATTTATTACAATTTGATTACATATTCCAAATATATATTTCCAAAATTTATTTAATAGCCATAAAATAACTTTATTCATCTGAAGACAAATGTTACTAAATGTTATTAATTATATATTATAATATTTTATATTGTCGTTTTTGAAAGTAACAATGATGTATAATATATCACTTGAATATAACGATGTATCTATTTCTTCATCATCATTAATAATCAATATTGATTCATTGCAAGATAAATTAATTTGGTTTCTTTAATTTCTAGCCTTTCTTTTCCACATTATATCATACTTTTTTATTTCATTGATCTATTTCATATATGGTCCCTCTAGATATTTTATAATCTGTTTTAGCAATATTTTCAACCAAGCTCTACTTCAATATCTTAATTCTTTTAATGATATCAGAAATATCTGTTTATTCTTTTGCCCACATGTTTCATTTTGATTACTTTCTTGTTATTCCTAACATACTTCATTGACTGATTTCTATACTGCTCCTCTCTTAAGCACAAATTTATAAGAGAGAATTGGTAAAATACATTTATAAAAAACCTTCCTTTTCAAACGTAAAACAGTATTCTCTGTAATATTAAAATATTTTTACCAAAATTATCCATCCCAATTTAATTGTCTGATTAATTTTATCCATTGTGCATCCATATGTATTAATAATTTGACCAAAGCATTTGCAATTGTTATCGTGTAATTAATCATAGATAATTTTATTCTTTTGAGAAAATACATTTAATATTGCTTTAGTTTTTTTAGCATTTATTTTTACTTCTATTTTTTACTTTCATCTAATAACTTTTGTAATATTTCCTGAGTTTCTGAAGCATTTTATTTGCAAAAAAGTAACAAGATCATCTACAAAATGTAGATAATTTAAATAATTTTCATTTTTGAATCCTTTACATCAATAATTTAATCTGAAAATTGTTTATTGCAAAACTGCTATAACTAATTTTGGAGATAATGAGTCACTCTTGCTTATCTCTTATATTCTCCTTTATATTATTCATATTACTATACCTATATAGTTTAAATATTAGTATTAAAACAGGCAAAACTCTCTATACATATTGCCACTCAGTGCAAGCCAGAGTAATTAATGAATGCCAGAAGGCCTGTGTATAAAATCCCCATGTAGTGCCTAGTTATCCAATATCCCAAGACTATTTTCTGACTTGTGGCCTTCATCATTGAGGAGCCTTGGATCTGAGGGCACTGCACTTATATCTTAGGATCTGATGCAACCCTCCAGCAGCCACTTTAATCTCTACTTAACTACAAAACTATGAGACTTAAATTGTAAACATAATAATATTTTCAACCCAAGCTCATCAGCTTATATAATCATATAGGTCTGAACTCAGTTCCATGCCCATACATTTTGATGTCTTTGGTTCTTTAATAATCAAAACCACAACTACCCTATTAGGCAGGATTGGTTGTAAGCCAATAAACATCGCATAGCGACCATTTCTTATGCTTGCTCTTAACTGATATTAAAACAGGCAAAACTTTCTATAGATATTGCCACTCAGTGCAAGCCATAGTAATCAATGGATTATAAATATTTTGATGTTGTCAATTTAAGTCTCATAGTTTTGTATTCAACTAGATATAAAAGTTGGATGCTGGAGGATTTGCATTATATTGTAAGATCTAGGTGCAGTGCTTTCAGATCCAAGGCTACTCACTGATGAAGGCCACAAGCCAGAAACTAGTCTGGGAATATTAGATGAGTAGGCACTAGTTGGGGATTTTATTCCCAAGCCATCTGGTATCCATTGATTACTCTGGATTGCACTGAGTGACAATATGTATAGAGAGTTTTGCCTGTTTTCATAACAATTAAGATCAAGCATAAGAAATAGTGTTTATGTGATGTTAAATATTGCTGCTGTATATTGATAAATATTTTCATAATGTCATAATATCTGGGTCTAAAAAAATGATAATCCAATATTTAATTACAGAAGAAATACCTGTAGATTCAAATGTCTTTTCATACTTCAAAAATCCAAAATATAATAACAAGTAAAATATATTGGACCAGTCTATAATTTCTCAATATCAGATACCAGCACATTTAAATACTGTTTGTTTTTTGGTTGGTTAAAATTCAAAATTTACTGTAGATGAGATATATAGAACTGATATGCCTGATAGCTCTGTAATTTCTAATATGTTCTTTGTCACTTTTTTTAAATATCAAATTTACTACTACATTATTCCAACCATGTGATAAATCTATGTCATTTAGAAATTTGGTATTTTGTCTTGCCAACATATATTTTTATTTTTTCAATATTTTTTCAACATATTGATTATAATTTTATCTTTGCCGAATCTTTACTCTTTTTCATTAGTTTGATTGCATATCTTACTTTCTTATTTTTACTTATTCTTTTTGCTATATATTTCTTTATAAAAAACATATATATAAATATATTATCTGTTTTTTGTAATATTTTCCATTGTTTCTTTATATTGCAAAAATTTGTTTTCTATCTATTCCAAGATATTGTTTTCACTTTTAAGAACTACTCCTTTCAATAGCTTTCTTTGCTTATTGACATTTATATTTTCTTATATGATTATTGAATTTTTTCATTTTATTTTATAAAACTCTAAATATTTTTTAATGAATCATTTTATATATTTTTATATTCCTTTTTTTTTCATACATTGTTTTATCTCAATAAAAAAATATTACTTACTTTCTTATATCAGCTATCTTTGTTGCATTTCTTAATAGTTTATCAGTTATCTTCTTAATATTTCAAGCAAAACTGAATTACCATCAAAATCTGTTCATATTTAAACAAATAATTTACTCTAATTTATAATTATTGAAATGTTCTTTAATGTTAGGAACACCAATGCAGTGTTTATTTGTCATTCTAGTTTTGCCTTACCATGCAATTTGTATTTCATTAATCTGTAATTATTATTTGTGTACAAGTTATTAATATCATTACAATTTTAAAATAAATAATTTCTGTTTGTCAAAATATAATACAATTTTACTTTGCCTTCATTTGAATGATTTCACATTTAGATTTATATATCTATATATCTACATAGCATCAGAACCTTGTACAACTTATATAAATACCTATTCTGTGAATTTAAGAACAGACTATTAAATTAAAGTAATTGCAATTAGTTTGGAATTATACGTTTTTATTTGTTTGTTACTTTTTTTTTTTAAATGAAAGTTGTTTAATTTATAAACATACAATTTTGAATTACAATTCCTAGATCATCTTTATTTAAAAGATGTTAAATATAAAAAAGGTAAATATATATATTTTGATAATCTTTTTAATCCAATTTGATCATAGGTAAATGAGATATAAAAAGTTTTTTCTTTTCCTTTTTCACCGGTTCACTTTGCAGAATGTAACAGTGATAGAAACTCTAATATCATTATTTAAAGCATATTAGTGCAATATTAATTTTAAACTGCTAAACCATTGGAGAAAAATATATTAATAATTTCATTGAATAAGCAGTTATATTATAAATATGAAAAATATTCACTGTGGCATAGAAATATTAATGACAAAAGAATAGACTCATTTTAAATACTAGCTACAATGTAATCTGTCATGGGAATATGATCTTAAAAATAAACCAAAGATAAAAATGAATATACTAGAAAAAGTGAAATCTAGTTTTTAACCTTTTCTACTCAACTCAGTAATAGTATCAGATGTAAAGAAAATTAAATGTAGCCATGGTAATATAAAATTCAAAATCAGCAAAACTGAAGACAATTAAATTTGAGTAGATGGCAGGAATCTTCAGAAGAATAGTTAAAGATACCACTACTAAAGAAAAGAATTGCACATCACAAAAATTTTGCTTCTACTATAAAGCATTTCTTTATCATGAGATCCTAAATATGCATATACACATATGTTCTTTGTAATTGAGCATAAGTGTATAATGTTATGATATATTTAATTTTATTTCTGTTATGATGTACTAAAATATATATTTTTAATTCAGGAATTTTACAAAGCAGTTTTTTCAAAATAATAATAATAATAATAATAATAATAATAATAATAATAATAATAATAATAATAATAATAATAATAATAATAATAATAATATTATTATTGTTATTATTATTATTATTATTATTATTATTATTATTATTATTATTATTATTATTATTATTATTATTATTATTATTATATGCACTAATATTACTCATATGATTAGTTTTGTTACTTGTAACTATTGTGAATATAAATTGCTGTATATACACATTTTTATTTTATGTGTTGGTCTATTGATAAATAAAAAGGAGGATAATTTATTAATAATGAATTATTTATATAATTATTTGTCCATTGCCTTATGTAAAAAGGAGAATGCTTACTTATTATATTTATTTATGTGAGGCTATAACTTCATTTATACTATTTTTTCCTTTATCTTATTAAATTATCCAGTTTGTTAAACTATATTTCTTAATGTTTTTTTTTTCTTTATTCTATGTAGTTTTCCAATATATATATATATATATATACTCACAATATTATAAGTTACAAATTTAATGATTTCTAATATTAATTTGATATACATAAATTAATATCTTATGTGGTAGCATTTAACATTCTAGGATGTTTTTATAATAGGCTTGCATTAGATTCAGTCTACAGCTAACCCTGATAAATATCTAGTTCTTCATCATTAAAGTTACCATTCCACAATGTTTCATTTGTTTGTAATATAACATAACTTTTTATTCACTCAAATTATTAATATACTTTTCTCCATATCAATAACTTTTCATCAACATTTTAAATTTAATTTGCACTAATAACGCTTGTACCAAAGACTGGTCATAAATTTTATTCAGCAAACAAATTAAAATTCCTATTGCTAATTTAATCTTTTATGTGATTCGGCCAAAATAAAAGAAAGAAAAATGAAAAGGAGGATTTTATATTTAACCAACTCATGATAAACTGGATCAAATGGATAATCAAAATCAAAAATGCATTATATTTTTATTCTTTCCATTTTTTTTTAAATTCAAATTATCTTGTAATTGCAATTCAGAAATTTATGTCTATAGATTAAAAATATTTTGTTTAAAAATACAAGATAATCCTAAACTAGTTACAATTAATTATATTTAATTATTTATTTTTAAATTTAAAGAATAGAAATTAAAATGTAAAAATAATAATATTTTAACATGCAATTTTTTTTAAAAAAAAAAAAAAACTTCACCAAGTTTAACAAACATGGAGATATCATTATATTTTATATTAATAATGCAAATACACTGTTTTTCTAATGCTTTTAAATATATTAATTTAATAATTTGGCTAACCGTTTATAAACACATTCCTTTCTATTATAAAAATGCTTATTTATTTTGGGGAGAAAAAATACTAAGTTTAAATCACTATATAATTGCAATAATAGGGTGGTACATTATTCTTCCCCCATCAAAAATAAAGTTAAAAAATGGAACCCACTTTTATTTATCAATCAGTGAATTTAATTGTCATCAATTCATAGATCTTTCATATCATAGTTTTTATTTAGATGTTGTGTATATAGATCTACAGATTTGTCATCCTTGTGGTGGTTGTTGGATATAAAAATATATTAAATTCTTACATCATCTCTAATTAACTTTTAGATCATTTCTGTGGATGTAAATTAATCTCAGTATTATACACCTTTTAATTATTTGTAATTATTTTTCCTTTTTTATTTGATGCTAATAAATTAAACAGAGTTTTAAAAAGACCATGTGTATCTCTTTTTCCAGAGTCACTATCAAAGCCTCTGATGAACAATGCAGCCCATACTCCCAAATAAGCAAAAAATATTTTTTTATATAACAGTAACTAAAACAAATCCAAATTATATTTCGTAGTTAAGTCCAGATAACAGAAAATTTTGAGTTAACCATGTTCCTATTAATACTAAAGTGCAAGCATGCATAAAACTGTCCAACAACTTTAAACACGTAGTATTTACTTTATTAAGTATTTCAAATATATCTTTCACTTTATGATTATCTGTCAGATGATCTTAATTTATGCAATAAGTTTATCATTTGTTGAAATATTTGTAGATTTTTGTGTAATGAATGGAATGTATTTATTTTTTTAATTTATTTATTTCATAATAAGGAAAAAAAATATTACTATCTGAATAATCAGAAAATAAAATAAATTAATGGAAATGTATGAATCTCGATTAAAGTAATTATCCTAAAATATTTAAAAAATGCATATTTTAAAACGATTTTTTAAAAAATAAAATACCAACTTACTTTATTAATTTTTACATTTAAATATATTTAATATTAATCAGAGTAATCAATAAAGTTCTTATGTTTTCACTTCACTCTATCGATCATCATTATGGTAAAAGCCGAAAATCTAATGAGATTTAATTGGACTTTTATGATAAAAAAATAAAGAAATGTAACAGTAACTTATTTTTATCAGAAGAAAATTTGCAACTTGTCTTTTCCGAGCAATCCTGTCATGCTTCTATTATTATAAAGATTTTTCTGTGGGCCACAAATGCTTTTTTCTGACATTGATCGATTACAAGCAAAGACAGAGTGAGATTTAAATGAGCTGAGATTTCTCTCTTTCATCTTTTATATTGGAAAGATGATTGCTAAGAAACTGAAAAATCTTAGATTCCATCATCCTAAAAGAAAAAAAAATATTTTAAAAGTTGTCAAAATATTTTTAGTCCACTTTAAAAATAAAATTAACATAAAAAGTCATTTAATGTTTAATGAAGCTTTGTGCAATTGAAATCACGCACATATTTTAAAAATATTTGCATATAATCTTTATTACTGAATGAGATAAGAAGGTGTGAAATTCATTCACGTGTTTGATTCCACATCTAGAATATTCTGAAAAATGAAAAAATTAGATTAAGCAGTAGTATTAACTTAAAATTTAATTGTTATTAGTGGAAGCGATTGTAATATTTATTGTTAAATAAATTATTTATAATGAGAAATATTTGACTATTATGCAAGTATATCATTATCATTTTCAATCGTTAACATTTATTGCAGATTGTAGGTCTCTCCAACTATATTCCATGTTCTCTTATCTATATCCACTATTCTCCACATTATTCTAATACATTTTTTACATCATCTATTTACCTTACATGGGATATCTTTTTAGATCTTTTGCAAGACTTTGATATTCATTTTAAAACTTCAACTGCCAGTCTATTATGTTTTTTAGGAATAACCTTAGCCAGTTCAACTTCATTATCTTAATCTTTTCAGACATGTTGGTAATATTTCTCTCTTTCAAGTATCTCATTTTGAACCTCTTTTTTTTTGCTAACTTGTATAAATTATCTCTATTGCTTTTCTGTTTAGTGTTTAAATCTAGATCTATAAGTAAGAACAGGAAATCAAATCTATTAAAAATCATCATTTTCAAAAGCATAATAATATTTACTTTAAATTCTAAGTTATTTCTATCTAAAACATCACATCTGCATTTAATTGTAGAATTAATTCATACATTGCATTTGCATATAATTTTAATAATGTAACTAAAACATTTACAGTTATTAACTTTTAATTATTCAAGATTATTTGTATGAATTTTTTCATTTCTGTAAAAAATCCTGAACATTTGGTTGCTTTTTTTAGCATTTAATTTTTGTCTTACTTTTTTTTATCAGATAACCATTGTAGTATTTCCTGATGGTCTAAATATTATTTGCAAAACCATCATGATGTCTACAAATTTAGATGATTAAGGAAAAAAAACAAACAATTCCATATATTATTATTTTATTAATTTCATAATTTAATTTATTTCATAAAATACTACTTGTAAAACTGTTGGAAAAAGTTTTGGAATATTGAAATAATCCCATAATATACCCTTATAAACATTATTTTTTTAAAGACATTGCACAGTTTCAACACTCCTGTTGAATTTTGATAAATATTCTTAAGAATATGATATCCTCCTTATAGAAGTAAATGCCTTTTTATAATTTACAAATCCAAAGTTTAATGACAAGTTATATTTACTTACCAATTCCAAAACTTGTCCCAGTACTTGGTACTGCTCTACTGTGATAAAACCACTTTCATATGCAATTTGTTATTTTAATTGGTTTAAGTTCAATGTTCACTATAAGTTGTAATTACTTTGGTAAAGATTTTGTTTTTAAATGTTAAAAACTGATAGGCATTTTATTCATAACATCTTTCAATGATCTGTCTCAAATATCATTAGTATTATAAAGTTCTTTCTATTATTTGGTATACTTTTATTTTGGGATTTGGTATGCAATATTGTCAATACTTTTTTCTATTTATTTATCTGCTTTATTTAAATTATGAATAATAATTCATTTATTTTCTAGAGATTTTTCCTTATTCATAGATTCATATGCATGGTTATGTTGTTATTCAAAATTCTTGGCAAATCAGAAAATGTCAAAATAACAGGGGATACTTTGTGTGATCATATTATTTATTATTTAATAATTATTTGCAGAAACATCCATACATTTTATGAAGTAATTTATTATTTTAGTAATAATTTTATCTTATTGTTTTACAACTGAAATAAACTTTCTTCCAGTAGTAAAATGTCATTTCATATTTTTTAAATAGCTTTTT
The DNA here is from genome assembly GCA_028023455.1 of Epiperipatus broadwayi. Taxonomy (NCBI): domain Eukaryota; kingdom Metazoa; phylum Onychophora; class Udeonychophora; order Euonychophora; family Peripatidae; genus Epiperipatus; species Epiperipatus broadwayi. The sequence goes on from JAQFVV010000517.1 coordinate 295,973, forward strand.
TTGTCAATTCGTATTTGTATTTTCTTTTATTATTATTAATTAACTTTTGTTCTATATTATACAAATATAGATATTCAATTTTTATTACTGGATTATTTTGAAATATATTTATACTTATTTTTTTCTTATATATTATCTTTCCTCAACAAAACATTTACTGGTAAATTGATGCCTTTTAATACCAGTTATTTTTCTTTCAGTTCTTAATAGACTATTGTATATCTTCCTACTGTTTTTCTTAAATTGTGTTTCAAATAGCATTAAATAAAAAAACTATTTCATGCATCCTTTCTTACGCAATTCTGGTCAAAGGATAAAGGTGTTTAAAACTGAGACCACAATAATATGAATTTGGGTGTCTTCTGTAGGAAAGATATATTAGGATCAAAAATTGCACATGAACTAGATTCATATCTAACACTTCTTATTGATGACACTCAAAAACTATAAAATAGCCTGGAGATATTGGTTTATCAGTATTGAATTGAGATTTATTAAAAACTACCATCTGACATGTATTGATTATTTAATTATACACCTGATGGCAGAATTTGAAAAGAATAAATAGACATTGCTATTAAAAATAACTACTACTATTAAACATTATTATATTATCATGTAAAAGTTTTTTATTGACAGTCATATAGATAAAATAAAAATAAATATCAAGTCAGATGTCACATGACTTAATTTAATAAGCTTGTATTTACAAATGTTATATATAGAGCTCACAAAATAAGCTCTTAACAAGCTTTGAGGATATTCTGCAAAGCTTGTTAAAAGCTTATTTGTGAGCTTTATATATAACATAGGTAAAATACAATGAAATAGTCAGTTAAAACACTTGAAAAACCTATTGTATTTAAAATACCACTTTGATATTCAACTTTTACATACCTCCTTAGCAATTAATTGTTTTGTATATTGTTATTGTTTTATGGAAGTGTAGAGTAACATTATTTTTTACAAAGTTCATGATTATATATCTCTACAAAATATTCTCTTGCAATATTTCATAGTAAATTATTTATATGGAATGTAGCAAGATATTTTTCTTTTCTACATCACAGTGAAATGACTATCCAAGACATTCAGTTTTTATGTAATGTCAATATGATATTGATTTATTTATCTTGTTTAATGATATTTACAATTCACTCTATGGCTATCTAATTACTGTTATGATTTTTTATTCCTAACTTAATAATCTCTTAGTTTCTAATCTAATGTTAGCTTATCTTAGTGGAGAATCTCTATTTGAATTATTTCTTTGATGAGAAAATTTCCAGCATGTTTTTCTACTATTTTACAACTATTATTTTTATTTTGAAGCCATATGTTAATAAACTAATAAGCAGCATCAGGTAAACATTGATGTTTGGAATGTAAATTAATGTTAGGTACCATAATAATATATCTTATGCTAAAGTTTTCAGGCTAATCTATTTTATACTGTGATATTGGAATTCATTGCTTAATAGAATGGTAAAGTGTGGGACTTGGAATTCCAGGTTCATGGATCTAAGTCATTATTTTGCTCTATTACTTTCAAGAATTGAACTTCTTATAAAAACTTGAGAATTATATATACATGATGGATTATTTAATGCAGGAATAGAGGCTTGACAATTATTCAAATTTATTGTTTTAAATTTCTTTTTTTTTCAATTCCAGGAATTAACATCATATGTTCTATTAAGTGATAATACCATGAGTTAAATTTCTGTTTTATGGGACTCATTGCTCATTCTTTTTTTTATTCTTTACTATCAATATTTTTAAATTTATGTGTTTATTTAACAAATGAAATTCATTTATTACATAAGATCAAGTTTGTAGTTCAAGCTAATGTTTAGACATAATTTGATGAGGTTTAAATTTTTCTTGTTTTTCATAGGATCATTAGTATTTTATTTATTATTTAAAACAATATTGATGTTTTATTCAAAATTCTTTAATGAACTTTCAATTAAAAGTCATTGAGTGACAGTCTTTAGAAAAACTTATTTTTGCTAATGATAAAGCTAAATATTTTTAAAGACTTATGTACCTTAGTCATATATTTTATTGATAAAATAAGAAAAACCATTTACTCTAGAACTATCCACTACAGACTTGAGTAGTAAATGATTCCCAGATTCACCATTGCATTTTAAATTACTGTTCTCCAACTAACTTCCTGTGTCTACCAATAAGATTTGGGGTTAAAATTAAAACTAACTATTATTGTCATTTATATTTTTTATATTTATACATAATACCTTTTCACTCTCACCTTTAAATTTTATAGTAAGTTTAAGTTTTAGGTTTTCCCAGTTTCAGCACTAAGTGTAGTATCTTCAATAGATCTGTAATTGTTGGCAGTATTCTTCCAATTCCAATTAATCATGATTTTTAAATTATTCAATCATTTTACAAATTAAATAGATAAAATGGCAATAATTAACACCATCTAAAATTCTTACCAAAAGTAATATTTGACATAATTAATTGTAATTATAGTTGTTGATCTCATAATACTCAAAAAAAATAGTGAATTCTTTGGCACACTTGCAATTTATGACATTCCAAAATTTTGTTTAGATAGCTAAAAAAAACTCTCTTTGTAATTAAGGAGAAATGTAGTAAATTATTAAACAGGCAAAACTCTCCATGCAGTAGTGTCAACTTGTGCCAAACCAAGTAATCAATGGATGCCATTTTGCAATTGCTTACTAAGTACCTGCAGTGTTACAGATTTGTAATATGCATATATGTCATTACATCACTTTCAAATAAAATTGAAAAAAAATATAAATAAAATCACACTCAGATAGAATATATATATATATGATAAACAAAAATGCTATCTGAGTTTACATTTATAACATTTTTAGTAATTTCTTTATATATATATATATATATATATATATATAAAGAAATTACTAAAAATGTTATAAATTAAAATATATAATGCACAGATGGCAAACTAACTATATAATTATTTAAAGTTAAAAAATCCAAAAACCAGATTGATTTTTAATATAAAAGAATAAGAAAAAGCTGTTAATTAGTTAAAGTTGAAAGTTATTTTTAATCTTAGAATGAAAATGATTTTCTAAATAGTACACAGGCCCTTGGACATCAAATCAGAGGACAGATAAATTAAGAAATACTAGTGATAAAATTTTGAATTCCTGATTTAAAATAAGCAGGCCAATAGTAATGAAAATATTCACATAGTCCACAGATAAAAGTCATCATCACCAAATTTTTTAAGTAAAGATTTAGATTTGGATTACTCTTGCTGATTGCATGCTATTAAAATATATTTTATACATGGACTATGGATCTCCAAAATGTAGGGTCTTGCAATAAATTACATCTCCCATAGTTGCATCAGCTGAGACAGCCACAACAGATTTATCACCACCTAGGATAATATCAATATAGGATGCAAGGAACTGTGAACATAGTTGTGTGAAGTATTAAGAACCACAAAGACAGACTTCAGCAAACCTACAGCATTGTAAAGTATGGATTTTTGATTTAAATGAACTTTAATTATATAATACAGACTTTTCCAAGTAGTATATTTTAAATGTCACTTAATTTTTGAAAGAAATTTTTATCTGATTAAAATTTTAAATTATTTTTTTAATTTTTTTATATATGTGCTTGAAATTATTTCCATTCTTGTAAATTTCATTTAAAATAATTATTTAAAAATATGCATAAATAGTTGCATAGATTCATAAGATTATATTAGTTTAAGTGGATTAATTTTGGGCCAATTGTTTCATAATTGAATTGTTGCTAGTGGATAGATGTACAGATGTTTTATGTAAATGTCATCTGGGTAGATGCGTTTGGATACTTGTTCCTTTGTAGTGTGTTAACATACAGGGCATAATACCCAGCTAAACTTATGACCCAAAATTGTAGCCATCGCATTGCCAATGGTTGTAGATGTCTTTCCTGTTTTTTGGTATGCTTTGTTTGGGATAGTAAGTGGGCAAAGACCACTATCTCTATTTGTAGAGCATTTCTTATATATATACATTTCAAATTATTTCATTTTTTGTATCACCCTTTGATAGTGGATCATTCTTGTCTGTTGGTGAAATTTATTAATGATGATGGGGCATGCTCATTCCTTCTGACCATGATTCATTATTTTTAGTGATATTCTGCAACAGATGTAAATTCCTGTTAGTGTAATTGTGTTATGCTAACAATCTCATTTTGCATTGGTCACATTGATATATCAATAAGCTAGCATTGGTTTAACCATGAAATTTTGGACTAAACTTAAAAAAAAAGGATTGGGTTAGTTATATGAATATTGTCTGTAGTGTATTTATGCTTAATAAAATATTAAAATTGTATTAAATCTATTAAATGATTTCATCTGTGCATATAATTTAAATCAAATATATTCACTAGTTAGTTTAATTTTTAGATTTTTTTTTAATGTCTGTGAGTGTTATAATAAAATGTTTGTTTATTTTTTGGCAGTAATTTATTTATATATTATTATTATTATTATTATTATTATTATTATTATTATTATTATTATTATTATTATTATTATTATTATTATTATTACTACTACTACTACTACTATTATTATTATTATTATTATTATTATTATTATTATTATTATTATTATTATTATTATTATTATTATTATTATTATTATTATTATTATTATTATTATTATTATTATTATTATTATTATTATTATTATTATTATTATTATTATTATTATTATTATTATTTTTAAAATCAATAATTAGAAATGTTAAATATTTAGAGTGCTGTTTTAAACTCAGCTTCTCCCTGAGCTAGTGACTGGAGTTTTCAGTTCGATAAAAGTTGAACCTCACTCATATGTATCTGCCACTTTATAAATTTCCTAGGTTTGAATAGCGTAATAGTGCCCTAGCATGGTAGATAAGTTTAGGAGGTTTCATCAACCATTATAACATTATCTTTGTTAATTAACATATAAAAAATAATAGTATTGCTGCAACATAATGTGACTTTAATGATCATATTATATATAAAAAAATAATAAATCTGTTTTTTGTTACATTATACATGGAGATTTGTTAAATAGTTGTAACTTGATTAAAATAATAAAATATAGATATTGGATAGAAATATTCAATATACTCAATCCTTTTAATGTATCACATTTGTATATCTTCATATTCTTTTTTTCTTCATATATTCTCTAGTCTCAGTAGAAATTTTATTCATGAATTGCTGCTTTTTTCTATCAGCTATTTTTATTGCAGTTTTTAAAAGATATCAGTTATTTTCATATTAATTTCATTCAAATCTGAATCATGTTCAAAATCTACTAATACTTGAAACTGATTTATAAGTTCTAATTTAAATTCATTAGAATGTTTCTGAAGATTAGGAATATCAACTGTAAATATTGTTTTTTTTTTTAATAATTTTTTCTCTCTACTTTTGCATTAACATGTATCTTACATCTTACTAATTGATGATCATTTCATGTGTTAAATTTATTAAGAACATTACAATCTTGAAATTTGTATTTTCTGTTAGACAAAGTATAATCCAATTCTGCTGTACCTTTATTTGGATGCTTCCATGTCCATTTCCTTCTAACATTTTTCTCAAAAAAAAAAAAAAAAATTACAATATAAAGTTTTTCTTTTTATGCAAACTCCACAAGTCCATGTCTTCTCTCATTTTTATTACCATAACCAAAATTATCTTTAGCCGTTTCATCTTTCATTTGTTTACTAATTTTAACATTAAAGTCTCTGATAATAATTTTAAAATGTTGCTTACTCTGATCAAAAGCCTTTTGTATATCCATATAAAATCTACTACTTCTTCAGTATAAGAACTTGTTCAGGCATAAACCTGAATGATCTCCATTTGGTATCTACTATTAAGTTGTATAATTAATCTTGCCACTCTGTTGAATGCACCATCAATCTCCACAATGTTGTTCTTGTACTTTTTATTTATAATGAACCCTACTACACATGTATTTCCAATATTTCTGCCTTTATAGTAGAGTACATGTCCACTTTTAAGTCAATTGTCTCCTCACCCTTCCTTTTCACTTCATAAAGTCCAATAAGCTCCCATTTAATATAAGACAATACTTCTATGCCATGCAATTTAAGATGATATAAGAAAGTTTAACTGTGAACTAGCAAGAAAAGCTCTATAAGAAAATAAAAGTCTCAAGAGTATAAAAAAACATTTTAGTATTGGTAGGAAATTTATATCTGCAATAAGAAAAAAAGATGGAATTATTACTAAAAAGAGAGATGGCTTCATGGAATGGTTAGAAGACTTCTATCAAAATTATATAGTAATAAAAAAACAATCACCTTCTATATCTATTATATATTCCAAATTTCCTAGAATTTGAAATGAAAAAGTAAGACATGCAATTAAATGTATGAAGAAAGAAAAGTCTCCAGGTAATGATGTAATTATAATTGATATATTATAAGAAGCAGGTGAAGAAATGGAACAAATTTTGGCAATGTTATATAACAAATGTCTATAGATAAAGATGAACTAGATGAATGAAAGAATGCAGTAATAATATTAATATTTAAAAAAGATGATAAAGAAGATATTAGAAATTACAGATCTATCAGTTTTATACAAAAAATTTACCAAGATAATTATAACTTGTCTACAGAGAATGTTGGATTTCCAACAACCAAGAGAACAAGCTTGATTTAAAAGTGGTTTTAGTACAGTAGCTCATGTCCAGTATAGAGAGAAGTTATAGAAAGGACAAATAAATATGACCTCCCATTATGCTTTGGATTTGTAGATTATAAAAATGCATTTGATTCTATAAACATTTTTTCAGTCATTAAAGCTCTGATTCATCAAGATATAGATTCAGGATATTGTTATATTTTATAATAATATTTATAAAAATGCAGCAGCAACTATTATATTACATAATAATGTTAAGAAAGTCAACATTGAGAAGGGTGTAAGACAGGGTGACTCCATATCTCCAAAACTTTTTATAGCAGTGCTGCAAGAAGTATTTTGTGGATTAAAATGGGAAGCTAAAGAAGTGAAAGTAAATGGACATTATTTAAGTTATTTAGATTTTGCAAATGATGTAGTTGGTTTTGCAAATAATGTTTTAGATCTGCAGGAAATGTTGCAGGAGTTATCAGATGAAAGTAGGTAAGTAGGACTAAAGATAAATATTTAAAATACTAAAGTAATGTGTAATGGATTTTTTCAAAATATGAAAATAAAGATTGATTATGATAAGTTAGCAAAAGTTAACAACTACAAATACCTTGGTCAGATTCTTAATACAGATGGAAACATAATGAATAAATTTAATCATAAAATTAAACTTGGTTGAAGTGCTTTTGGTAGAAATAATTTGATACTAAAAGAAAATATGCCTATGTGTTTGAAAAGGAAGATTTTTAATAAATGTGTTTAACCAGTTTTTTATTATGAATTTGAGACTTGCCACTTAATCGAAGAGCAGTATGGAGACTTCAGACCACACAAAAAAGTATGGAGAGATGCATGGTGGGAGTAACAAAAAGAGATCGAAAATGCAATATATGTGCAAGAGAACAAACAGGTGTTACTGATCTCATTGGAGAAGTTAAAAGACTGAAGTGAGCTGGTCATAATGCTAGAAGGGATGATGATAAATAAACAATTGAAATCTTAAACTGGAGTACAAGAGATTGTAAAAGACCCAGAAAGAGACCATATGTGAGATGGATGGATGAAATAAGAAAGTGTGCAGGGGTGATTTGGAGAAGAGAAGCTAAAGATCGGAGAAGATGGATTGAACTTAGAGAGATCTTCATTCTGCAGTGAATTGATAATGATTGGTAATGATGATGATGATTGGATAGTATTAAATAAAAATAAAATAATGAAAAACAAGTAATTACGTGGTATAATATAAAAGAATTTAAGAATATTGGATAGGGTGAATAGAATTGTTGGATAAACAAATAATCTAATATAATTAAATACAAATGAAGTAAATATTCTATTTTATTTATCTTAATTTAATGAATAGCATTTTATCATTCTTTTACTTTTTAACTAAGATTACTCATTAAATTGGATATCATGTAGACTGACTTATCTGTAAAAAAAAAAAAAAGGGAGGGGGAGGGGCACGTTTATTGAAAGAAAATGTAAAATTAATCAGACAATATTAAACCTACATTTATTGCACCAGGAAATTCTTCATACTAATAATTTATATATTACAAAAATGTATTAAAAGTAAGACTAATTTGGAAATAAAAATATAAAGGTTGATTTGAAATCATTGGAGTAAAAGCTACGCAAACAATATGATGTTGATTATGCGTTACAGCTGTTTGTATACTTTTACCACTATACATGACCTTAGGTTATTAATAATAAACTGTACGTTTTTGTTATGTACCTTCAATTATATTATTAGATTTTTTTTTTTTAAAAAAAAGCAAAAACAATGGCTTTAATTACGATAGTGCTAAGTGAGTCACTCAGAAACAGGAACTTAATACACTCCTTTGACAAAAAAACTGCTCTTTACTTTTTATTTGAGAGCATATTTAATTAGTTAAAGCAATATTAGAATATAACATAGACTTTTTTCTCACCCTTTGTTAATGGGTTACCGCTAAATTTGTTTTTTAAAAAATATCTGATCTGTGATTCAGGTTGCTTCAATATTTTAATGTCGTTTTTTTTTTTTATTATTTTGACATCTGCTTCTTCCTTATGAAAAAATTAAAGACAATTTTCTTAATAAAATTAATATTTCAAAATAAGGCGTTGAACTTTAAAAAGAATTTGTTTTATTTATATATTTCTAACTTCTTTTTATTTTATTTTTTGATTTATATATCTATATAATATCCAAATAAAGTATGTAATAATGGATTGCTATTAATGAAAATAGTAAAAAATACAAACTGTTAATGCCATCATTGAATTACATTGTCATATATATCCCCCCTTTTTTCTTTTGCTATTAGATGACATGTATTAATATATATGTATGCATTATTGTGCATTCATCGGTTAACCCCAATTCTAGCTCATATCATTTTTAGTAGATACTGGTGGAGTTACAATAAATCTGAACTTCACAGAATCCTAATTATAAGGTACATATTTTTTCCTTTGAGCGTTCAGAGCAGACGTGTGCATAATCCTATTTTTCAATTATAATAGGTTTGCTAAAATAATGTTCCACTTCATAATAAAAGTTTAAGAACAAATTATTATTATTATTATTATTATTATTATTATTATTATTATTATTATTATTATTATTATTATTATTATTATTATTATTATTATTATTATTATTATTATTATTATTATTATTATTATTATTATTATTATTATTATTATTATATTTGATGTTTTGAAATATGTAAATATAATGGCTTTATAATTCTTAAGTTGAAAGAAAGCATGTATTATTTATATTTCATAAATATAATATTTTAGGCTTTTATTATTTCAAAATAAACTTTATTTGCACCGTAAGTCAAAGGTGAAGGGTTATACAATGTTCATGATCACAATCAGATAATTACAAACCTTATATTAGGAGTACATATAATTTATAACGAGTGGAACATATTATATAATGAAGATTTGTTAGTAGAATTGAATAACATGGTATTATAGAAATTAACTTGTCAAGTTTATGATGTATGCAAACTGAAGATAACTTCAAATACAAGAAAATTTATTTATAGATCACTAATGAGTATAGACTGTGTGGTCTGTCTCGAGTTATGAATGCTAGACAGGCCAAGCTAGAACATATTCAACTTAAAGGAGAAAAATAAATTAAATTGGATATATAGTGATTAATATATTTCTACAAATAACATTGCATTTTAAATAATTAGCACAGGCTATGTTAATCTAAAATGTAAGTCCATGTAAAGCTAAACTATAATATAAATAATGAAAACCAAATCATCTATTATGGATATATACTATCATTGAAAAATGAAGTCCTTTAACTAGAATTAGTGCATAATTAGGTGAGGTCTACCTCAACAATTATAAGATAGGGGTCTTAAGGTTGATTATGTCAAAATTTGATAAAACCTGAAACAAAGAGAATAGTAAAGCCAATTCATCAATAATAACAATAAATTAGATGGGGTATGGAGGAAATTACAAATATGATGCTTGTAAATTAGATTTTTTATGCCATAAAATTTCATTGCAATGGTCAGGTAAGTGTGTCAGGGAGCTGTATAATATAGAAGGCATATGTCTGTTGTTAAATATTCAATTGGCTCCAAGTTTTATCAGCAAGGCCAGGTGGGCAAGTTCTTACATCACTTTCCTTAGTTTTATATAGTAGCTTGAGAGATCTTCTATAGCACTGACTGAACCTCTATCAAATAGTACACAACATCTTATTTTCCAGAAGATCAAGTTTGTGAATGTGGCCAATCTGATACCTCCAAAAATTCCATTTCTGATAGCTTCCCTTAGGTAAAAATTAACTGAGATGGAGTACATGATTCTCCTTAGAACTATTTTCCATAGTCATATCCATGACTCACATTGATATAGTATATGTATGATGGATTCATCATATCTTCTACAAAAGGGACAGATGGGATCAATGTTGTGTCCTCTCTGGTGGCAAAGGAACATCTTAGTAGGCAGGGTTTTGAGGTTATCCTTCACTAAAAAGTCTACAAACTTTGATTCACATTTTATGAAGTTTGTCAACCTCATGAGTCTAGGGATTCCAACTGGAAGAAGATTCTCAGTTTTAAATTTGCCAGAGTAAATCAACTGGTATGAATTCCAGTAAGATAATTTTTATTGAATATGGAGCTTGAGATTTTAATGTTATTGACCACAATTGTTGTTGTAGCTAAATATTTATCTTTCTGGGGAAGGGGGTAAATCAGGAGGGATTATTTTTTATAGGGCAAGAACTTTCTATATTAACATTATTTTTGAAAATCTTTACTAGGACATTGTATGCTTTCTGGATAAGGAATATTTTAATTGAATGTAGCTCTAATCTATTAAGCAGTCTTGGCTATTGCAATCAATTGAGGCTGATGATAGGATTCTGTCCCCCCTCCAAGCATAGCTTTCTGCATAGTGATTCAACATTTTTGGTAAAACCAGTTGTCAGGGAAAAGCCAGCTAAATAATAGGCTTTTACTTTTATAATGTACCATTTATACATATTTCACAGTTTAAGTATTTATTTCAAGCATGCAATAATCTATATAATACATTACAGATTTTTCTCATATTGGAAAAATTTATGGAGACATATTTTATATCTGTTGATATTTTTATTAAAAATATTTCAAACAAAAATTTTAGGATTATACTTTGTATTTTGTATGTTAATAGAGATTTTAGATGGTTTTAAGTAAAAACATATTACATTATGTGTATCTTTTTTTTCTGTCTAAGTAGACACATATACATAAGTGCATAATGATAAAAATAATAGCCAACAGATTGAAAAATAATAAAAAATATAAGTTGTTTTAAACATGAATCTATCTTTCAGCCTTAGCATTTTTCTAAACTTTGATTATAACTTAATAGTTATGATTAAACATGTTTTAAATTCATTATCTTCAATATTTAAGTGAATTTGAAATGTTGTTTAAACAAATATAATATAATCAATTTGAATAAAATAATTATGTTTTGTTATTTTGCTGTATGTTGTCATAAATATTTTGCAGTGTTAGAGGGGAAAATTATAGAATTAAAGATTTCCAAATTAATGCTTTGCTGTTTCTATGTCATATGACAAACAATTAAACAATCAATTTTTTTTTCATTTATTGTTTTCTTACATACCAATTACTTATAGTGGCATCTGATATATATATATTGTAATGTTTATTTATATACGTTGCAAATATATTGGCATTTGGTAAAAGCTAAAAAATAAAAGTAAATTTAGATTTTTTTTTTGACTAATATTTTTAAAAAAAAATAACATACAATGAAAGTTAAATTATTCTTCCCTATTTTTTTAATGTAATTAGAAAAAGTTAGAATTGGAGAGAACAAAAGACACATATTACCAATCTAGATAAGAGAAAATAGAAATATTTCAACTAATTAAAGATGGCAGAATAATGCTGAAAAAAATAAAGACTTTGTAACATAAATTTTATAAAGAATATATAAGATTATCAATGTATATTTTGACAAACAAAAGATATGCACAGAAGTCTGAAAACTGGACCTCTAGTATAAAAAGGAGGGATTCAGTTGAAGGAACGTCTTGGTTTAGCTGATATTCTTTTGGTTGGTTTAGGATTAAAGAATCCAGACCACTCTATGATGAAAAAGTTATTCATATGAGAGTAGACCAGAGCTTTAGCTGACATCATTACCGATGGACACCAGAGAAGCTTACGCGACTAGCCTATGGAACCAGCACCAAGATCAACTAATAATCAAAGGCCATGAGCTCATTTCAACCCTGAAAAACTATGCATAGTTATCTACAACCATCATGAATTCACTAAAACTTACCAGTAAGACTACTTATTCTTGATTGTGACAAAATTAAGTGTTAAATAAACAAGTCTTAAAATAATCTCGATATAGACATTAATTTTCTTATTAAAGACTTTCGTTTAAATAATTTTATACAAGATCATGGAAATGAATTGTAATAAGTCAATATTATTAAATTACTTTATCCAACTGTTTTTTATAAATTGATTCATGTTCTCTCCAATTTAGTTAATTCGTAATTTAACTTACAAATATTTTTAGTTTGTTGGAATAAAAGAGATTTTACTTTTATCAACCTTTTTCATTGTGCGTTATTAATAATAGTTATTAATTATTATTGAATTTATTAATATTATTTTAGTGATGTTTAAATATATAATTTATCTTTGCCAATGTGTTTAATAAATTCCAGGATAATAATATTTAAAAAAAATAATTCTCGTTGCGGTATGATGCAATACCGATTAGTTTAAAAGTATTTTCTTTTTTTATTTGTGAGACGTGCTGGTGACAGATTTCAGTGGTCTCTTTAGAATAAAAGGACCTGGCACCCATATTGAATAAATTAAAAGGTGATTTCGTCAATAGCATAATTCTCAACTATTAATAGGCCGAGTTGATCAGGAAATATAGCTATGTTTTTAGAATAGAATTACAACTTTCTTCTTTTTTGACATAGCTTGATCAACTCTCACGCAGTTTATATTAGCGTGTAGAGGCCTAACAAAATTATAATATATATATATGGAATTACATATTTCAGTATCTAGTTTTAAATTTTAAATGTTGGAGAAAATATTAAATGTTATTCAAACTTTTATAATGCATTTAGTGATTAGTAATAAATTCATATATTAATATTAGTAACAAATTAATATATCGCACAATGTTTTGTAAGAATATTATACTACAATCTTCTTTAACTAACCTGACTTGATCAATGATGGCACTGGCATGGAAATTGAACTACTGATTTTTAAATTTGTGATAACTGAATTTCAGGTAATACCATAATTAATTTTGCCGTTTCATCAAAAGCAATTGTAAGTAAAATTTTTACATGCTTATATATGAGAAACCTTTTGATTTCTTCATTTTTAAAAGTTAAGGTTAATGGATGGTTTTTAGATATCATGAATTATGAAATTAGTTTGATTTATGGAATTATTTGCTATGGACATATGTGCAGCCTTAATCATTTTTTAACTTTTCTTTCTCTCTTTTTTTCCAATATTATAGCTTTTTCCTGAGTCAAACATATATTCATTTATACTTATATGTTTTTTTTTTATTTTCAGACAGTATCTGATTTTTTTCTCCTATCACAACATTGTAGTCTTTTAATCATTTTTGATTTTAGTGTCTGGTATTACTAATACATGTATATATATATATATATATATATATATTGTAACACTTCTGTTATATAGCACACAATAAAATAGTGTGTGTGCATATATATATATATATTACAAATCAATGTCTGTATTTCTTCAAAATAATATATGTAATTTTATAAATAAATATAAGAAAATACAGTATTTAAAAGTTTGTAAAAAATATATCTATAATCATCACTTAGAAATGCTTTCAACTATCTTTGTAGTTTTTGTCAACTAGTATTTTAATATTTTTAGTATATATATAAAGTTGAAAGGAAAAATAGAAATAAACACAGACAAATTTTTTTGTAGGTATTTTTCTACACTTCCTGAAATAAAACAAGCATAGTAAGTCATTAAATAATTTTGAATAGAATTTTATAATAAAATAAACATTTAAAAAGGTCTAAATAAATATTAATATTGTATTCTGATTTTGAAATTAAAGACAAGCATGTTTTATGTTAAAATGGAACTGATTATTGTAAACAATATCTATTATCTATTTTGAAATCTTTTTAATTAATTTGTAATTTTCTATTTATGGATTAATCTTTGTAGATCATACTTTGATAAAAATTTCAATGTTGCTTTCAAAAGAATTAAAAATTTTTTTAATCAAGATAAAAACATAAAATTAGTTTTAATTTATTGTTTTTGTCACCTCATCAGGACTAATATAAAATGAGTTGATAAAAAGATTAGTTTTGATTAGTTTTACTTTCTTTTTTTTGCATAATATTTTTTTTAGAAGAGTTGGCAGTAATTAGCTGGCCAGAAATATTGGCTAGCAGAGTTGGTTGCTTTTCAAAGTTATACAGGTAGCTACTATGAATGAGATGTTGCTGAATTCAAGATAGTAGATCCAGTGGAGTATTTCTTATTCTTTATATTAATTTTGATTTTATTGATATAAATAGGATATATAGTTTTATTTTTTTTACTTCAATATTTTTTATTATTACAAACATTGAATATACAATTTAATTTTCATTTTACGATAATTTGTACCCGAATCTTTATACTTTGAAATGCTAACCTTTCCATAATCCCATTATCTTAATGTTTGCTGCATGTCTGTTAATTAAGTCTTGTTTTGTATTTGTATATTATTATAGTTTCCTTTATTTTCTTTTTATTATTTTTTTTAATTTGCAATATTTTTACATTATTATAATTGAAGTTAAAACCATGAACACATGATTTATTATAGTTGGAAAAAATGCTGAAACATTATTATTTAATTTGCATTTTGTTTCATTTTCTAAACCCTTTTTATAACAGCAAGTACTCTTTAGTTCCTTTTTTCAACATGCATCTCAATTCCACTATATATTTGCTACAACCCATACATATCCATTTATCCATTTATAACTGATGCAATTGGATATGTAGGCGTGGTAGTGTATATATAGGGAAATCGAGATGCATATTGGAAAAAAAAAACTAAAGAGCACTTACTGTTATTAAAAAGGGTTCAGAAAACAAAACAAAATTGCAAAGTAAATAATAATGTTTCAGCATCCATTTTTTATGGCCATAATAAGACATGTAATTATGGTTTTAACTTCAATTATAATAATATAAAATTATTGCAAATTGAAAAAAAATAACAACAAAAGGAAAATAAAGGAAGCTATGCCAATATAAAAAAACATGACTTAATTAACAGACAGGCAGAAAATGTTAAGATCATGGAATTGTGAAAAGGTTAGCATCTCAAAGTATTAATTGAAAAAGACTATGAGGATAGTTGAAAATGCTCCTAAGTGGATAAAATTTTTTAAAGTTATACTTTATATATAACTAATTACTGTATTTATAAATATTCAATTATAAGATTACACACACACACACACATACATATATATATATATTATAAATCAATGTCTGTATTTCTTCAAAATAATATATGTAAATTTATAAATAAATATTTAAAAATACTGTATTTTTAAATATTTATTTATAAATTTATATATATATAATGAGCATACCATTAATCCTTAACAAGCTTTTCAGATATTCCTATTCTCAGACTGGTTTTATTCTGAAAAGCTTGTTAAGAGTTATTGGCAAGCTCATTATATAATATTTGTAATACAAGCTTATTAAATTAAGTCACATGATATATGACATGATTCACTTGCTATTTTATATATACATAACTTCTTATAGCATTTTTGAGTAACTTCTATGACCATAATAAATACCTAATCAATTGAATTATACATATCTCAAAATAATAGACAACTAGTTGGTATACAATTTAATCTTATATCATCAAATCGATTTGTATTCACAAATGAATTTTTTTCAAAATGCCAGTTTTAAAATTAATCATGTGACAATAAATTTCGAAATGTATTTTAAAAAACATGTATAATATTTACCATGATGTTCTCTGGCAGTTATAGTTGTCTTCATCAAGGTATTGACAAATGGCACTCTTACCTCTTTAACCCTTATTGTCTTATTTAGATGCCAATTACATATTGTTGATGTGGAGGTTCTGTATTTAAATCTTGGTGAGTTGGGACATTGACATGATAAATAATTAACCTCAAAATTTTAAATTTTATCTTAGGCATAAAATAGATAATATACATCTCTCATTTATTGCTGGAATGTTAAACCTCTGTTTTAAGTAAGGTTAAATATTGTTTAAAGGGAGCACTATACATGAAAATGACATTATCATTATCTAAATGATTTCATGTGTGAGAACTTATTAGAATTTAAATTAACAGAAATTTTCTTTTGATCAATTAGAATATTCATGCTCAACCATATTTATTATTTTCATAAAACTAGTTGGAACTTAATTTTCTGATATAGTTTTTAAAAAGAAGTCATTGGTTATGTGCACCTAAAAGATGTGGGATTTGTGATTTGTTATTATTTATACTTGTTTGCTAAAAAATAAATATTTGTTTTCTTATTAAGAAATTTCTTACAGTCATTTATCTACATCATTTACACATTAACTAGAAATGTAAATAATTGTAAAAGTATTATAAGTTATTTTATGTGTTTTGTCATAATAGTACATGAACAATGAGATTGATAATAACTACTTCATAGAATTATATTTAATTATAATATTTATATCTAAGTAATATATATTTTGCTTAATAAAAATTATAATTTCAAATTATTATTTGAGATCACTTTATATTTATTTATTCTAAAGCTGTTTTCATAAATACCTTATAACTATATGTATTATTCCATAATAAATTTAAATTAAGATATGATTTAGATCAGACATGGAAGAAATTTAGGTAGATTTGTTCTATGGTATTTAGAATGGCTATAAAATCCCTTACCATTCTTGATATCTGAATACCATCATAGGAAATTATTATATAACATTCCAAATTATAATGTTGTATATTATTTTAAATTAATAATAATGATTATTTTGGAATTGTGATAACATATTAGCTTAGGGTTAAGTGTATGTCTTAATTTTATTTACTATGAGTTCATTCTCCATGGAATATAGTTCTAAGGAGTCAAAGAGAATTTAATTGATGATTAAAATGATAAAATTTCGCTGAGATACCCTAATTTGTTTAAGAAGCATATTATTTACAATTATTTTGCTGAGAAAGAAATAACTTTCAAAAGATGAATATTTGTGGCAAAGATTTAAGAGAACACTTCCAATTTTATAAAATTTAACATAATAATTATCTGATCATAGCAATGATATGCTTAAGATTCTGGTAAGAAAGATGTTAGTGGTAGTAGATGTTGCGAGATAAATATTTAAATGTAAACTTAATGGCATATGATATTAATTTTGAACATTTTTTTTATATTTTTTTTGAGGTTAATATATATATATATAATTAATTAATATAAAACAAGTCACAGATTTTGTAACTTCCATTTAATCTTGTATTAAAATCTTCTCTAGAGGGAGCTTACCACTAGTTCCAATCAAGCTTTAATTCATAAGTGCCAAATGTGAAAGAATTCATAATCTCTATCAGAATGTCCCTATCTCTAGACTAATTGTTTTCAAGCTTATGGTTCACCTCGGTAAAGGTTTACTTTAGCGACCACAGCATAAAAAATCATGTTCGCCCTCTAGTTTTCAAAATTATAAGTAAATTATTATTCGAAAATCTTACGTATATACTACTATATTACAATTACATTAAAATTTATTAAAATGTAAAAGATAAAAAAAATATTTACCATTTTAAAGAAGTTGAAATAATTGCACTAGTTTAATTAAAATAATTAGTTCAAATTATTTGAAACTTAAGAATTTAAACTATCGGCATTTATAACTTAAGAATTTAAACTATCTCGATGATTCTCGGCGGAATAGATGACAATGGGGAGCCATTAGTCATCGAAATCGACGAAACATATTATTTCCACAGAAAACACCACAGGGGGACTACATGCTTCTTAACAGAAGTTGCGGATAGAACGGCTGGCTCATTGGAGGCCCTAATCCAGCAGTACATTTTACCAGGGACTCGCATAATTTCAGATGGCTGGGCTGTGTACAATAATATCAGCAGACTTAGCAATGGGGTGCACATGCATTCGGTTGTCATCCACCAGGACAACTTCATGAATCCCGAAGACCAAGACATACATACCCAGAATATTGAGAATATGTGGATGAGGGCCAAGCGTAAGCTGAAATTCCAATCTGGTACCAGCAGGGCTTTATTTTCATCGTACCTCCAAGAATTTGCCTTCCGCAGTAGATATAGCACTGCCTCCCTTTTCTCCAACTTCCTGCTATGCATAGGGTATAATTATGCTTAAAAAGGTAAATTATTTTTTTTATTATTATCTTTTACGTTTTAATTAATAAATATTTACTGTAATTGTAATATAAGAGCAGATACGTAAGATTTTAGTTCTAATTTTAAAAACTAGATGGCGAATATGCCCTGGTCGCTAAAGTAAACCTTTACCGTTCACCTCAGTAGAGAGCTAGGACTCTGGAGATAGGGACATTCCGATATAGATTTTGAATTCTTTCTCTTTGACATTTATAAATAAAAACTTGATTAGAGCTAGTTGTAAAATCTTTCTCGTGAACATATATATATAGGACTCGTCAGGAGAGTGAAGGTCATTTGCAAAATGCACAACACTGTCCCTAATTATTTTATTTTAGATAAATAGATTAATAATTATTACTAATATGTCTATATTTGTATGTTTCAAAAATGTATGGGAAACTGGAAATTTTAATTATATACATATTATCCATGTTTATATAAATTAGCAGTACTAATATTACAATTAGCTTGAATATCTATTAATTGAATAAAATATTCATTATTTAGTTGATGGCAGGTATGATTGACTGAAATGTCAGTAAAATTAGAATATCATTAATTAGTAGAATAATAATACCTTTAATTATACACTGAAAAACCTGGACAAAAACTTTTTTATGTTTTGCCCGTACAAATCTTTGTTTCAATATATATATATTTAAAGTTTTTATGATAAAATATTAGCTCATATACAATAATACACATTGTTATTTAGATTGACGCTAAATAATATATATATATATGCTTATAATAATAAAAAATACGGGCTATATTTAAAACAATAAATAAATATGTGGATAAATATAATCATTATAGAAGTATTTATGCTTAGACTTAAATACTTTCTTATATGTTTTTTTTTTTTTTTTAATTTTTTTACTTATTCTTTAATTTTGATAAGTGTTTTTATTCTTATTTACTTGACTATTTTTTATTCAAATATAAATCTCATTTTTCCCTCAGTTCCACTAGGTTCAGAAGCACGCTGAGATCTGATTTGCTTGCAATTCATTTTTCAAAGATAAATTACTTTCCATCCTTTCTGCCCTGATGAGAAAGGGAGAAAAATAAAAGAAGTTGTAATAAACCATAAATTCTTTAAAATAATGACTAAAGAAATTTTTACATTTGTAGAATTTCTTGTTTGCTGCATACCTTATTTAAATTATTAGCATCATCATCCCTATAATTATCAAATTATCTTTTTCATATTTTCTATGGATAGTCAATATTTTAAATGAAGGGAGGGATATATATATATATACGTAATTAACTTTTTCTTCCTACCTTAATTTCTTTTTTTATTGAAGTTCTTTAGATATTTTTAATAGGTCATTTAATAGAACAGTGAATTGAGGGAATTAGTCCTTTATATATATATATATATAAATATATATTAGTGATTAACTTTTCACAAAGGTAATAACAGAATTTTAAATAGATGTTTTTGCTTTTAAAATTGTTAATGTAAGTTGAATATTTTTGGAATCAAAATCTTTTCAGTTAATTTTTTTTCTTTATAAAAAATAAATATTATATATATATCATACATAAATTTTATATGAACACAACTATTATTTACAAAAGAAAAATTAAATTATTCAAATATAAATTAGAGAACTTATTTATAAATAATATTTTGACTCAAAATCTATCTCTAATTAAAGCACTTTTTGTTTAAAATTTTTTATTTTAATGTGTCAAAGAGTCGGCCGGGAAACAAACTACAGACAACTGCTCGGCCACCAACGCTTGACGATTATTTTAATTCAAATTTAAAATAAAATTAAAATCTAAAAAAAATATTAAAAATGCCTGACATTTTATTTATTTATATATTTTTATTATTTTGTTTTGCAAATTATAAGGAATATTATTTGTTACCATTTTACTAAACATTCTGAGGATAAATTTGAAGGAAATGAAATTAGCAAACATGGCTGATTCTATCATGTTAATAAAAAATCTTTGTCCAATTGAAATAAAAAACCTTCAAATTTCAGAGAAAATGCTACAAAAAAGCAAACACTTTATATTAATATAATTAGAAAATATTAAAATCAAAAGGACTTTTAGAGTTTTTAATCAAAAGCTTCTATAAATATGTTCAAGATTATTTGCGAAATCTAAATAAATATCTTCAAATTTCCTTGAAAATTAATATATATATATTACAATTAGCAAATTTTAAGATCAAAACAACTTTAGAAATTTTGTTAAAAATACTTTTAACATATTTATCAGAGCAGATATGTGGATGATTGTTTGTTTGTAAATGAAAATTATAAATTGTGAGAGTTGGTAAATTCTTTTATAAAACACATGGTAGAAGGAGGGGTGTTAAATTTTGTTAAATTAAAATTCTTTGATCTTTTGTTGATTAGAAATGTAAAGAATAATTGTTTGGTGTGTAGTCATTATGTTAACAGTAAAGAGAAGGTGTATAATTAAACTTGATATCTATAAATCTTTATTTCATAAAGTAGCTGCTTTAAGAAGTTATTGTTATAGAAATAAATTTATGTCATTTATGTGAGGTAGTTTGTTTCAAAAAGGTCAATTTTATAAAGATTATTCAATTGTTGAATTCGCTGATAAATTTGTTAAAAGTATTTTATTTAATAATAATATTTGTAATGATGTAAAATTTAAAAAATGTGATTTTACTTTTTGCCATTTAAATTGTCTTCCTATAAAATTGTATGTAAAAATAGTAATTTTTTATAAAATAAAAATTGCTTGGAAAAGGGTTACTTTGAATAATTTATTAAAAAATACAAAGTGAATTTTTGATAGAAAGTCTATTCCTGGAGTAATGTATATTATATCATGTTTTGTAAGAATATATATATATATATACACCTGGGTCTCGTTTTACGCGATAGATAGGTTCCTCAAAAACATGCAGAAACAAAATCATGCAAAAATAGACATAACTTACATTGAAAAAGAGGAGATGCGGTCTGTGATTTTTCAAAATTCGCATAAAAGCAAAGCACCAATGTAAAATTACTTTAAAATTCATGCAAAAAAAAAAGGAAATAAAATATGACTAATAAAAAATTTCAAATTTGAAAAAAAAATGATACAAGACAAACTTTTTTTAACTATAATATTTAATTTTATTCAAAATAATGTACAGTAATTTAAATTTGTTTATACATGTTTTAATTATTATCGCTATTTACCCAAAAATATGTTTATTTGCAAACTAGTAAAAAATCAGATTCTCATGTGATGTGATGTGATGTATTTGGCTTCTCCTTAAACGAAGTCAAGAATATCTCAGCAATTATTCTCACAAGAGGAAATACAACTAGCACCAAGTTCACTCTCATGTTGTGTTAATGATTTTCTGTTGACGACGATGATGATTTTATTAATTGTTTATGAACTTAGACTTATGATAATAAAAAGACATTTATTCACCACTTCTGGGAAAAATTTAATTAAAACTAACAACTAAAAATTAAATTCTTATTTTTGTCTTTAATTTTCAATTCCATTTAAAAATCAAATTTTGTTTTACATCACATTAATTTCAAGTCACCCGTAAGTAATTTTTAAATTGTTAATTACAATTAAAAATCAGATTTTAATTGTGCCCATTGCTATTACTCACCTTTTAAAAATAAACTTGTGGATACTAAATGATTAATAATTGATTACATTCTTTTTTAAAAAGCAAAAACAGAATGTGATTTAAAATGCAAAATTAACACGCACAATGTTTGAACAAATTTACATTATAATCTTGTAAAATTTAATGTGTGTATACATAAAACGTGGAAATCATGATTTTAATTTCTTTGTTGCATAAAATCTTACTATTATAAAGCACTGAAAATATTGAAATTACTAAGATGAAAGTTGAATTCCAATAATGTGCTATTACTTTCAATATAACGTAAGTGCGCAAAATTTATTATTTAAAATAATAGCGCATTATCGGACTACGACTTCCAGTGAAAGACGAATTGCATAACTTCAAAATCATGTTAAATAAGTCCGCGTAAAAAGAGACCCAGGTGTATATATATATTGCAATGGGCACATACATATGTTACATTGTTTTTTATTATTAAACATGAAAAAAATAAAAGTTCACAAATAAAACTTTTTTTTTAAGAATTAAAAATTGAAAATTAAAATTCTATACTAAACTCATATATATATATATATATAATCACACAGATGAAAAAAAATAATAAAATAAAACTTTATTAAATATAGAAAAGGTATTTTAAAAACAAAAACTCAAAAAGATTTAGAGATAAAAATATATCTTTAAGTTTGGAAAACACATTCATTAATCAAAAAATGGAAATGATTGTTTTAGTTAGTTAAATGTAAACTAACCCTCAGGCATTTAAAATGTATAAGCAATGGTTAGATAGGAGAGAAAAAACAATAGGAACAGAATGGCCAATGAAAGAAATCTATCGGGAAAATCGGACTTCAATGGAAAGATCATCATCATCGATGACATAATGTCAATTGAATCCTTAAAATTAATATAAAAGGAAAAGTTTGAAAATTATTAGTTAGTTATTATGAGTGGACAGATATGTGTTAGTGGAGAGTTGGAGGTGAAGGGATTGAAAGATGCACTTTCATTTTCTTCAGTTGTTAAAAAAAAATGAAACATCGTTTTCTACATTGAGGACCAGCTAAAGTAAAAAACCTCCAGATGAATAAATAAAACAGCAAACAAAATACCAATCTTTTTAGGATGGCATGGAAATTCATGTTCAAATGGCAAGCCATGGATAAAGCTGGACATTTTAAAAATTGTAAGAACTTTATGAACATTTTCAAAACAAAGTCTAAATTCTAAACCTTTCAGAAATTATCACAATAGTATTTTCTATCTGCCCAAACTAAATTATTTATTAATTCTTTTATTTGATGTATTTTTTTAAAATCATTTTCATTTATTTTTTTTTTTGTTCTTTTAAGTTTTTATATATGATTTTTGTTTTTCGTTAATTTAATATTATATAAATGTTAAACTTAAGTTGGGCGTCAATGGCTATATAGATTTGTAAAGTTATGTTAGGGGAGGGTAATCTTAGGTTATTTGTTTCATAGTTAAATTAGATCAATGGATTGGATATATTGGTGTAATTAGTAGATGTAGTACAAGATTTGCTATGGGCAGAATCGCTTTATACGCCACACACTTCCTTTTTGGCCTATGGAATGCGATTCATAAGTCAGCAAAATGACTGCAGTCTTTTCCTATGGAGTTTTTTTATTGCTCTTCTTGTCAGATAGATGTAGTATTCCTATCTCATGAGAGGCAATTTCTTCTCTTAACCTTTTGTGCTGCCGTATTTCGTATTACATTGAATGCATCGATATATCAGATGAATTGACATTGGTTTGACTGCAAACTTTTGGCCTAAGGTTAAATAAGGATAGAATATTTTCTTTCAAATGCAAATCTATGTAGTCTATTTATACTTGACACTCTAAATAAAAATGCATTAAATTTAAGTTGGGTATGGTCGTTGCATAGATCCGTTATCGGTTAATTATGTTTTTGGTTTTCATATTTGATCAAAATATATAGACATTCGGTAAATAATGATACCTTACAGTGAGTATCTAAAATGTATTTATTTGGATGTCTTTTAAAGTTATTGGTGTCACTGCGACATCTTATGATGAATGCTATTGGGTTTCTTATAAATTTCCTTCTGCAATTCCACCAATAATTTTATATTTTGATCGTTTATGTTTATTTTGAAATGTTTTTGACTGTGTAATCTATGTAACCAACCTATTCTCAACATTATAAAACAAACTTTTATAAATCCATCTGTGCAAGCTTATAATAGTATAAAAATTAAAATGTAAAGTAAAATCTAAAATAAAAGTTAAAAATAATGTTAAATGTTAAAGTAAACATACTAAAATAATAATGTTAAATTTTATATATATGTGCATAAATAAATGTTTTGTATGTTAATTACTGGCAGTGGCTTATTTTATTCTTTCTTAATATTAAATATATATTCTTAGATAAGAATTTATAGAAATAAAATTTAAATCTCTGCTACTCTCTGAGCTAGTGACAATTGGCTAATGACCGGAATAGAAATATATAAAATATATTTTTTTTTACTTACGTACCTGCCTACTTTATAAATATTCTAGGTTCAAATGGCTAGTGGCGCCCTGTTGTGCAGATTATGTTAAGTCTAATTTACCTGGATCATTATAATATATATGTCAGAGTAGTTTGAACTTAAATAAAAGAATAAAAGTACATTAAAGTAGATGTAGAAATAAATAATTTATTTCTGCTTTATATATTCATAAAAAAGATACAGCCACATGATTAATTTTGATGAAGTTAAGGTTGTTTTTTTTTTAAAAAAATGAAATAATTTTTGATCATTAATACAAAAAGAACAATTAAAGAATCCTTGTTTTTTAAAATTTATGATTCTAAGGCAATTAATTTATTTAAACATTCTTTTAATTTTAAGGGTGTATTTAATAAATAATTACTTTGTGTCAGTGTTTGTAATTAGTAATATATATATATATATATATATATATATATATATATATATATATATATATTTCACACAAATAAAATTATGAATGTAAAGTAAACAAAATAAGTGAAATATAATAAATAAATAAAGTGGATATTGAGTTTATTTGGCTAAATATCGTATTTTGTTTATTTTATTTACTTTACATTCATAATTTTATTTGTGTGAAATATATATCAGATATAAGGGTAAAAATAAAGTTAGGAGAATTGTGGGTAATGTTCAGTTTAAATACATTGTTATTTTGTAGTTTTTTTACACTTGGTAGCAGTGAAACCATTGGGAGTGTTTTAGAGTTTATTTTCTTGGCTAGTCTGGATGAGTTGTAATTTTGGGGTAATTTTGATATATATATATATATATGTGTGTGTGTGTGTGTGTGTGTGAAATTTGGTTTAAAGTGAAATTGTGTATATCCAATGAAGTTTATGTACCATATAGTTTAAATAAGCATTGTCTTTTAAAGAATAAAAATGTCCAATCAAAGCAAAAATGTTAAAATATTTTTCACTTAATTTTTTTAAAATATATTTTTAATCATTTATATACACATACCTTATTATGTATACATACAAATATGATATATACATGAGGGATATACATTTTAAGTTATAGAAGTTTTAGTGATGTATATTAGTCAACTATAAGTATTCAGTCAATTTAAAGTACATTATAATTTTTTTTATTTACTGTGCCAATATTAAAAACTTGAAAATAATAGAGATTAAATATATAACTCAACATAAAAGAATAGGAAGTTTAGAAATTAATTAAGTCACTCTCTATTTTTTTATAACAAGGGCTTGACATTATTGATTGTTGGATTTTCTGTGCTTTTATTTAAGTTAAATCTAAATATATTAAATTTAAGCGTAAACAGATAATATATAATAACGTGAAAGCTAAACACCTTCAAACAGGTACGCTTTAAAAATGCTTAAGTGACAGCCAATCAGATGGAATAATGGCATCACATGGGACTCTAAATTCTAAAACACAAGCTGTGTTTTAGAATTTAGAGTCCCATGTGATGCCATTATTCCATCTGATTGGCTGTCACTTAAGCATTTTTAAAGCGTACCTGTTTGAAGGTGTTTAGCTTTCATGTTATTAAGTTAAATCTAAAAATCCCAATTGTGATTGAAGAAACAATATTTTTTCTTTTTAGTATACCGGCAATAAATGCATTTACTATTAAAAAAAATCACTATTATTTTAAATGATTTTCTTAATTATGACTACATCTTGGCTTTTTGGTTTTCATTCATTATAATCTTGTAATAATTTAGATGACCTATTTTTAAATATTCAAAAATTTGATAATTACATTTTTGTTAAATTTATTGAATATAATTAATAGTGTTTAAGAATTCAATAATATATTGCTGTTGTTGTTTTGTTTTATATATGAACAGCACAACAAAATGACTACCTTTTTTCGTATAGATGTATAATAATTATCAATAATTAGCACAAATATGCAATATGTACAGTCTATTCGAGACATTTAATTAAACAAATAGCTAAAACTTTTTAATCTAATTTATTGAACTTGCATATATTTTATAATTCATTTCTAATTTAGTTTGCAATATATATTTCATAATTTGTGTTCAATCATAAAAATATCAGTATATAAAAATGGTGATCATGTAATATCAGTATATCATGTGACATGTTCTCAAAACATTTATTTAAATAAAAGCTTTTGTTCAGATGTAAATATGTCTCATCATTTGCATAAAGAGAATGTTATAGATATGTAGATAAAATTATAATTATATTGTAATTGGATGTGATACACTGTGACTTCCCCATATATGGAGTCAGGAATCTTTCAGCAACTATGTCCACAGAAACCTATTAGCCACTTTACCTTCCTTTTCCATTTCCCACCCTAAGTTTTTTCATATTCTGCTCCATACCATTTCCACAACATACTCTTTGTCAAGTTCATGGCCTTCATATCTAAATTCCACTTATATTTTCTTAAACTCAGCATGCAAAACAATAACCCACTTTCTGTATAATCATTTTGTTCATATTTATTCTTCCATAACTTTATTATTTGTACCCTTTCTGCTTTCAAACATTTACATTGAATTAACATATGTCTAATATTTTCTATGCCTTTCTTACACATCTTTCAGGCTAAATCAGCCATATTTTTTTATTTACGTGTATATTTCCTTGTTGCTAAAATCCCATTCCAGCCTTAAACAATAAACTATATTCCTTGTTATTATCATACAATCCAATATCACTGCGACCCCTAGTTTGTAACTGCTTCGCAATGATAAGAAAAAGGTAATTCTGCCTTTTAAATAAAGTTATATAAAGATGTATGTATTTAAACAACCTCAGGCAAGTGCAAATTTAAATTAACTGGGATGAAATAAAAAACCTAGTTTAAATCAGATTATATTTAAATATATACATATATTTTTATGTAATCTTAGTCAAGCTAGTAAAGATAAGAAATGCATAATTCTATGTATATTCTCAAGATAGTGTTAGAATGCGTATATATAAAATAAACACACACACACACACATATATATATATGTGTGTGTGTCTTAAACAGAGAGCCTATCTTAAAATAAATATTGGCTATTAATATTTATTTTAAGATTGGTTCTCCGTTTAAAACACAGAAATATGCACATATGTTTGTTATTTACAATTTAAAGACAGTCTATTATATATATTGTGTTAAAGAAAAAATATAGTGCAATCAATTAAATCTCAGATATAGTTTTCTCATTTTTAAAATACATCATATTGTAAGCTATTTTTCAGTATAAAAGATCACAGAGTGACTTCTCTCACCTCATAAATGCAAATTGTCAATGAAATAAAGTATAGTGAAAGAGATCAGTCTGAGATCTTCTACACTAAAATATAGTTTACAACTTGATTAAACTTCAAAAATGGAGAGCCCACTGAGAGTCTGAGATTTGATTAGTTTCATATGTTTCTCCACTTTAACAGTCAACTATTATAAATATATTTATTAGAATGTGATATTTATTTATTTCATAAAAATTGTTATAAGGTGGAGAGAAATAGTCCTTACCCTATATATATATATATATATATATATATATATGGTAAGGACTATATATATATATATATATATATATATATATATAATATCAAATTGTGTTAAGCACTATATATATTTATCTATCTATGTATAATAAATTATTTAAAAAAAGGAGCTCCATTTTTAACGAGATTATATCTACTTGGATTTTCAAAGCATAATAACTGATGATATCCATTTTGCAGATTGAAAGAAAACATTAGTAAACTTATCCAACCTATTACTCATGAAAAAATGTCTTGTTTTTAACATTAGTATGTAAGCTCTTATGTATAAGGTAGTAGCTGGACATTATAGCTACAAGTATTGAGAAACAAAGTATAAAACCTTTCTTACATCTAAAGACTCTTTTAGCAGTAAGTTATGTCATATAATAAAAATTAATATTTTTAATAAATAAAATAGACAGTAATTTTTTTAATAAATGGAATTATATTTTTAAATGAAATCTTGAGCCAAGATGTTTCAAAATGCAGACCTAATCAGACAAGTTCTGCAGGCTGACAAAAAACAGTAATAAAACTTTTTCAAAGTAGATTTTATTTAAATAGGACTGCCTTTGACTAGTACTCATGTTTGTAGCTGGATATTATAGTTATAAATGTTGAGATCCAAAGTATGTCTATGACAATTTTTTTGACTATAGTTTTCAGTTACACACTTATACATACAATCTTGAACTCTAATCAAAAGTGATCTTCTTGGTAGGTTGTAGTTTGGACAAGTTTACTATTGTTTTCTTTGTCTCCAGAACCAGGCTGATTAGTTAATGCATTTTGAAATACACTGGATATGGATTTAACTTGATTTAACAACAAAGTTCATATTTATTAAATAATTTCCTACATATTTCGTCTGTTAAAATATTAAATTATATAAAAAATGACTCACTTCTGGAAGATATTTGAATCGGGTTGTTTTGTAAGAAAAAGTGTTATAGTTTGTATTTCATCATTTATATCTATAACGTCTAACTACTATCTCATAGTATCAAAATGGTTGCCTTTTGATTAGGAATAGTTTGTACAAATTTATTATTGTTATCTTTCAGCCTGAAAAATACAGTCCGATTTGTTTCTACATTTCGAAATACCATGGTTATATATTTCATTTCCTTTAAAAATGTCCCAATTTATTGAACAATTTAATACTTATTTAATCTTTAAAAATATAAAATTACTTAACTACTTATTCAAATTTTAAAAGCAAACAGGTAATGTTGATCACATTTAAAAGGGAATTGGTACCACTATTTTTGGCATGGAGATTTGGACGTTTCAAGCATGCGGTTCTCATAATGAATGAAAATTGTTCATAAAATACAAGTATAATAAATTAAATTAGTTTTCACGCTTTTTAATTTTTCTTTAAGAGATAGTTTATGATATGAAGGATTTCAAAAATGAGATTCATATTGATTCAGATATATATATAGTAACCCTCACTACACCAATAATTAAGAATATAAGCTTATAAAGAAATGTTAAAATAACGAGATTTTTTTTATTTAAAAAAAACAACTAAGCTAGCATGAGACAATAAATCTAAAGAAGGTCACGAAGTTTCCATGAAGATAATAACTTCTAGTTAAGCTAGCCTTAAAATCCACAAACAAAATATTATGAAATACATTTATTATTTGTCAAACCAATAAATAATTAGTAATTAGGTTATGAAATGAATATGAAATTAAAATTATGAATTAAATAATAAATAAATTAGGATATAGATGACTAAATGGATGATGAAAATAAATAGTAATTAAATCATAAAATGAAATGAGCCCAAGAGTGAAGAGAAAAGAAAAAGTTGTGTTAGAATATGAATGATTAAGATAATAATAGAGTAAGAGCTAATGAATGATTAAGATGATAATAAAATAAAAGCCAGTGAAGGGTGAATCAATTATGATAATAAATTAAGATCAAATGAGAATGAAGAAATAAAAGAAATATCAAGATGAAACAGAAGAACAATGTTTATGATTGTATTAAGTGATAGTAAGATAAATGATTCCAAGCTTGACAAAACCAGAATATTCACCATAGAGTGAAAACAAGCTATAAGATTTAATACAAAAGAAGAAAATTACACATTAAAGTTATGCTGACTTTAATAAAATGATGAAAATAACATAACTCAAATCCCAGTACAATAAATAACTGTAGATCTAAAAATTTACCATAAATTAAAAATTACACTATGAATTAATAACTTATTATTCTCAGGGTTCAAATAACTTAACTATTTTTATTTTACAAGATATATTTGGGTCAATGACAGGGATTTTGCCACTACCCAATTATAGCCAAACAAAACAGTTTATGATAAAAAATAGAATTAATAAACAATATTTGGCAATTCCGAATAAACTTTATAAACTCCACACACATTATAAACTTTAAGCTTCAAAAAATACAAATAAACTTTTAATAACTAAACACAATAACTTACTAACTTTCTTTTATTAAAATTATTTTCAATGTGATCAAGATCAGTGAATGATATATCTGCTGGTTCAAATAAACAGGTTAAATCAAACTTAAGTGGTTTGCCTTTTAATATACTATTCAAAATAATATATGCACTTCAGGTTAACAATATTTTGAACACTAAGTGGTCATGCCTTAACTGTACTTTTAAAATACAAGGGCTTAACAAACTTATTATAATATACCAATGCCTTGCCAAATACACTATTTTGATTGATGATGACTACAAAATAATAAGATAATGTGGCAATAGCAATAACAATAATAATGTGTATGACAATTAGCAGTAAGACCACAGACAATTAAATAAACTTTTAAAACAAGAAGATTTATTTACACTATTTACAAATTTTCTTTAAACATCAAAAATAATTAAATATCTATCTTTCAGAAACATTATATGAAACAAGACAGAGACTTTATATAAAACTGGTATATCCCATTGAATACTTGCAGTATATATAAAATAGTATAGTACAGTGATACCTTCATTATTACTATCATTGTCTGCTATGTTTCTCTTATTTTATATTTTAGAGTGGGAATGTTGAACTCTGTATAACACAAATAAGCATTCAAGTTACCAAATAAAAGTGTATTCAAATATTTAGGATAAGTTAAAACTTTAAAATTTAAAACTTAATCTTATAAAGCAGCATGTTACCTTATAGCTATTTTATTTATATCAGAATATAATAAGGGCAATTATCATATGCAACACAAATAATAATTATTATTATTTGATATGAAGAAATTTATTATATTAATGTGGGGACAGACATCAGAAGTCAAATGTATATATGACACCAAATTCTTGTCTATGTCCACAACATAATCATTCTAACTATTAATCTGTCTTACCAATCCATCAGCAAATCACTGCTTCATGGAAATAAAATAATATTGCACAAGTGTATCTCTTACTATGCCATATAAAAGTTTTATAATCAATGGTAATTTTTGGTTGGTTTGTTTATAAACTGATGAAAGTACTACAGCACCATACATACACTATTCACAATTAGGTAGACACTATAGATAAACAAGTATCCCTGAATCTAACTTTATAACTACCATTGGTATATAAATTTAAAATATCAACAACTTCACCATACACAGTGATCAGACAATAAAGAGAGGCTCTACAAAACAATGTTATATAGTTATATCATAATATGGTAGATTCCAATACCTTTTTCCTAGGTACAATATGTTGACATTGTCTCATCATAGGGAAACAGAATACATGCCATGAACATAATCCTCTTAAGAGATTAACTGTGATAACCTAGCATTAACTTTTTATCAGTCCCAACAATATAATCATCTCATAGAATAAGCAATGGGAGAGTGTTCCATCTACTATTGCACAATATCAATGATACGGTATTTGACACCATTATACTTTGCACATACTTATCAGGTAAAAATGGTGACAAATCCTTGTCAATACAACAGCAAGATAAAATAATTCTAACAATAAAAGTTAAGAGATAAATATCACATTTTACAATGCATAAATTAATAGTGTAATTAACAAACCAACATTGTAAGTCAAATGACCATTAATTATTTTAAAAATAATAATAATGTTTTCTGATAAAACAAAAAATACTCACACAGACAATGAAGAATAGCATACATTCTATAACTAAAGTGGACATGGTAATTCATAGGCAAAATTTAGTAAATGTAAAATGCTTATATAAAACTCTCCATATAATATGACGATTGTGTCATTATACCATGCCTCTGACAAGTTATTTTGTCTGTTACCCCTAAATAAAATATTAGAAACTATTTTCAAAAATGTAAGAGATGAGTATCTCTCTTTATATCTAGACAAACTAGATAGAATAGTAGATTTTAAACCAACCGGTAAAATAACAATATATATATATAATAAATGTATATACTTTACATTAATCTGTCTTCAATGCAATTATATATTCATACCACAATATATATATATATATATATATATATATATATAATGAATTATTAATATATATATATATAACCAATATACCATAATAATAAACATGAATAATAAAAAAAACATTTTATCACATTTTATTTAATCCCCTAGTTCATAGTTTGTTCCTTTATCATGAGCTGAATGACAAAGGAAAATGATGTCATGGGCAAACATTTTATGAGTAACACATCCATATATTTTATTATTATTATTATTATTATTATTATTATTATTATTATTATTATTATTATTATTATTATTATTATTATTATTATTATTATTATTATTATTTTTTTTTTTTTTTTTTTATATATTATATATATATATATATATTTATTATTATTATTTTTTATTAATTATTATTATATTATTATATTATTATTATTATTATTATTATTATTATTATTATTATTATTATTATTATTATTATTATTATTATTATTATTATTATTATTATTATTATTATTATTATTATTATTATTATTTTAGATCATGATACTGAAAAACAAAGTAAACACTCAAAATTGTGTAGCAATATAATAATACCATAGCACTTATTAATCTTGTTTACAGATAATTTTTTCTTCCAACTTAAGCTGTATCTCTAAGTTTAACCACAAAAGAAATACTTTTTCAATATTATTTTGTTGATTTTTGTTTTCATCTGCGGTAATTTACTAAAACAATCAAAAATGATTCTAGTATTTTGAACCATTTTAAAGTGTCTGCTTTATATTTAAAATTATTATCCATTCCCATGTTCCCCAGTTATCAAAAAATAGATATTTTTCATTTATTTTCTTACGTAATATAATGAATAGCTATTGTTTTCTTCTATAAATATTTCCATGATATATATTTAATAATTATGAGTTAAATATTTTCTTTTTGCAATTATTAGTACTGTAAATGTATTTCAATTTTTATTCTAATGACGAATAAATTTGGTGCTAAAAAAAATTATCATCCAATTTTTTTAAATATATATATATAAAGTAAGTTCCTAATTTTATAAATTGATTAAACATTATACCATTTGAATTGAATTTTTACTTTGTTTAATTTAAATTTTAAAAGTTTCATTCATATTATTTTTCTTCTTTATTTATAAAGAGCGCACAAAACATTTTTTTCTTGCCATTCTAAATAAGTCATGCATAACTTTTAAATATATATAATGACTAAAATAGGTAAAATAAAAGTTTATAATTACAATTTCTTGTTCTGTCCTAAGTTTGAAGTCACATTTGTAAGGCAACTAGTTTCCAATATGGCTCACCTTTTTCCCAGTATGAACTCTAGCAATTTTCAATCAATTGAGAACTAAAGAAAATGCATCCAAGGAGTTAAAATTTCTTATTCCATGGTTTTAAAAATACAATATCATTTAATCTTGTTCAATTCCATTCCAGTGTTATAACTTTTTCTGCTCTTTCTTTAATTTTGTAGGTTTTAGATGTTGAAATCTTTTCTCTGATTTGTTTTTCTTGATAGACTCCCCCTTACAAACTCTCTTAAGTTATTTATACCTTTTATTACCTTGAATTGTGGTACAATTAAAAATAGACCAATAACAGCATAGTGTGCATATCATTAGTATAACTCCATCTACATTTATTCTTGATAATTACTCAGACAATTTAAATAATTTAACATATATTAAGCACATAGTTCTTCTTTTCAAAATAGTTCATAAATATCCAAAATAGAAATAAAACAAACTAACTCCTTTTTAAAACTTGATTTTTATATGACTATTACATTAAAAAAAAATCCAACTTTTCGACTATTTTATGTCAGCTTACATTTAAAAGCGCCTACAATTACCGTGTGCCTTGAAAAAGACTATATAAAATAGTCGAAAAGTTGGATTTTTTTTTTCATGTAATAGTCATATAAAAAACAAGTTTTAAAAAGGAGTTAGTTTTGTTTTATTTCTATTGCAGACAATTTAATATTAATTTAAACCACAATAAAAATATGCTTAAGGATTGTTTACAATTATTTATTTAAAAGACATAAATTTAATCATCCCAATTATTATTCAATAATAATAAAATACCAAACATATTTATACACCCAAATTAATAATAATACTATTAAATTATCATTTTTTATTATTGAAATTCTACTATTCATATGAAATCTCCTTTATACTCAAGCAGATTTTCTAGTGTATCTTGAAAAGTCAAAGTTTTTATCATTCTCAGAATATTTAAGGATATAATTTACTGAATTTTAAAGATACAATCTAGCAACCACTATACCATACCATTGATGTAATTCACTGATTTTAATATTTGACTATTGATATTAAATAAAATTCAAAATTTTTCAGATATGATCATTTAAATAAGGTTTAATAAAATCGAGCCCAAACATGTGGTTACAATATATAATACACAAAAGGGTTATATAGAAATGAAATTGTCTTTGTTTTTATTTATATTTCCTTTAGTTAGTTAATATATTTATTATTTTCATGAATATTTATATAGAGAAAAAGGATGGAATTATTTTTGCTATATTAAACTTTATAATTTTCAGATTTTCATCTTTATTATATATAAAGCGTATTAGATATTATGCATATATATGTTTAAATGAGGTTGCCTTGACAACAGATTGAGATTGTTGATTGTTATTAAGATTGGCATTGTTTAAGTATTGAAATGAAGAAAATATTTACTTGATTTTTACATTGGAATTTATTAAATAAATGGGGATTTGAAGTTATATATGGTGTGATAAGGTAAATGTAAATATAAACCCTCGCGTGATGGAAAAACAAATTTAACAAAAAGAAAACAAGTAGTTAAATACAAACATAAATTATTAATATAATATTATGCTGTTTGAATTAAATGCATAGTCTTTGGCAACAAATAAAATTAAATAAATCTGAAAAAATCCCATATTTCAGTATCATTATATATTTGATTTCATTCATCATACCTACAACAAATTTATCAATCCTGAAACAATTACACTCACACATGGACTCTTCATATTTCATTATTATATTTCCTGTAGAAAATGACAATGCAATGGAATAAATAATTTAATTTATTAACAATCAAATAAACAGAAATATTCTTAGGATTAATTATGATAAGAAAATATAATGTAATTAGTGTGGTGATAGTAAACAGTTATTAAAAATCACACAGTTTATAATCTTTTATTTTATTGCCATAAAAAGGATGTGTAATTTGCTATTATATAAGAGAAAGATCTCAAATAGTGGATAATTCATTTTCCAAGAACAGTTAAATATTTACAAATGCTTTTTTCTTTCTTCCTAATGATTTAATGGTGAGTTTTTATAGGTTAAGGGAGATATTGTCACAGACATATTACACATAACATCTGTGATATTTAAGTATTCACACAGATGTATGCACTTTTTCACTTTTTCAGGTTTGGATGCATAGAAAATTATATAACATGAATAATCTGCATTAAATTATATAAATGCAATTATTTTGTAAACTATACATCAAACTGTTTTAATGGGTAATTTAATAATAAATATAGATATGCACTTAGAAATAAGGATTGATTTATACTAATATGATGATTTTATGATATCCACAGGCTATATTAAATACTTGGTATATTTTTGAGTACTCTTCATAATAATTTAATCAATATTTTCTTTATAAATAACTCTTATTATTCATGGATTATAATTATAAAGTTTTTTAAAGTTTCAAGATGTATTTTATTATTATCCACCAGTGACTTTTTGATATTCACTGATCATCATTATTTATAGGTTTATATTATTTTCATTATGCCCAAACAACTTTTTTAAATATATATTTGTTCTATATACTATTATAAATGAAAACATTACCTAAATTTACCAGTGTCATCTGTTTTGTTACATTGCTTTAATCGTAGCAAGCATATGTCATTGATAGTAAATAATTAGAATGAATATTTTAAAAGGCCTTTAATGGAAATTTAGGGTAAAACATAATTATTGTTACATATGTGATTCCCACCTATTTATTAATTCATAACAAAGTGCTTCATCATTCATTATTATTACATCTATCAACAAATACTCTAAGCATTTATTACAAGCATTCACATTTATTATTAACCAAGATTCCCATATAGAAACAAATTAATGGAATAAAATCATTGCACTAGCATTCGTATATGTATTTTGTAATTGGTATTTATAATAATGAAATTAATCATAGAATTAAACTTGGTTGGAGTGCTTTTGGTAGAAATAACTTGATATTAAAAGGAAATATGCCTATATGTTTGAAAAAGAATGTTTTTAACAAATGTATTTTACCAGTTCTTACTTCTGGATCTGAGACTTGGATACTTAAAAAAAGAGCAATATAGAGACTCCAGACCACTCAAAAAAGTATGGAGAGATGCATGTTGTGAGTAACAAGAAGAGATCGAAAATGCAATGTATGGGTAAGAGAACAAACAGGTGTTACTGACCTAATTGGAAAAATTAAAAGATTGAAGTGGAGTTGCACTGGACAAATTGCTAGAAGAGATGATAATAGATAATAGATGGACAATTGAAATCTTAAACTGGATTCCAAGAGATTTCAAAAGACCCAGAAAAAGTCCATATGTGAGATGGATGGATGAAATAAGAAAGTGTGCAGGGGTTATGTGGAGAAGAGAAGCTAAAGATTGGAGAAGATGGATTAAACTTGGAGAGACCTTCATCCTGCAGTGGATTGATAATGGTTGATGATGATGATGATGATGATTTATCAGCAATAAAATAAGTTATAACTAACCCTAAATTTATTATGCTGTTTATCCATTTGAAACAAATTGATACATTGACCCCATGCACCCACATGTACAAATCAATTGCTAAATTGTTAAATGCATTGAATTAATTTTCATTTCAATTATCGTGTTTTATCATGTTTTCTATTTGCTTTATTGATGCAATTTTAACTCAACAGTAAAAAAAAAAATGCTGTAGAGATTATATTGAAATTTTTAAAAAATTGTCTTAATTATATTTTATAATAAAATAACATTATTTTTATTCACTTTCAATTGCAATCTAGAAAGTACAAAATAAGGAAATATAAATATATAAAAGTTGTGTTTAAAAACATTGTAGCATATACTATGCGCTCCTGAAAGTGTGCTGAAATTGAAAAAAAAAAGTTAAAGTCACTGTAAAATTTTTTGTAATGTACTTATATAATAAAATACACTGTTTTTTAATATTTATTTTAAATTATAAAAACAAAAAATATAAATATTATGTTCAATAAAAAAGTGTAGCAAAGTTGTATTCATTTATGAAAGATAATCGTTAACAATATACACTGTAAGGCAAAAACAAAAAAAATTAAAAAGAACTTTTAAATATTTATATAATAAAATTTATACACTTATTTAGTTTCAACCCCAAAATTATTTTTACAAGTATTCCAACACTGACTTCAAAAATTGCAGTACCTCTCACATAAAATTTATTATAGAATATCATACGTCCTCAAAAAAGTGTTGTAAACAAACTGATAGTTTAAATTTCTATGGTTTAACATTAATCACATACAAATTTATAGCCAGTCAATATCTGGGATTTATGCCATCAGTATATGCAAAATATATAAATAAAAACCAATATTTTTTATATTTTCTAGATAATTGTAATATTCAAATAAATGTTTTGGACATTTATACAATAAAAGATAGTCTTTATAATGTAACATCAGCTTTTATTAATGCTTAGTATGTTTTGATATTTAAAAGATTGTAATCATAGTATTTCTAGCTGCTTGAAACACTAAAGAAGTAATAACCAAGATAATGATATTTTACATATCAAAAGCGCACTAAGTATTAATGAAAGCTATGTTTAAATTATAAAGTTTACCTTTTCTGTATGAATGCCTTGAATATTTAGTTGAATATGTAATGATATGTAAAAAAAAGTTTGTTTTTCCGTGATTGACTATGACATTGAAGAATTCTTAATGCATATATATATATAATACATATTTTGCGGGTTCATCCGTGTTAAAAACTTTTAATATTAATATACTGACGTTTTGACTTAGTCACACAAGCCATCCACAGAGTTATAAAAGGTAGAAAGATGGTTGTAGAGGCGCTACAATCACTGATTTGAATAAAATGTTAAAATTCCACCAATAGCAAAAAATGTTAAATTTAGGAATGTTTTTTTAAAAAAATCTTTCCAAACAGGAGAAAGTTTGCGTGTATTATCTCGCTGATTGATACAATCTGGCATTTTAAGTATCTCAATGGCTTCTCTAATTTTGCATTGGTAGAGATTATCACATCTGGATATGATCCTGGTACTAGAAAAATCAATTTTATGACCTGAATCTATAGTATGGAGTGAGAGTGCTGATGATGATGAGTGTTGTTTAACTGCATTAGCATGCTTGTCTCTCCTAACACTGATGCGATGATTACTCATACATATGTAAGAAACTTTACAATTTTTACATGAGATTTGATAGACAACATGAGATTTAAGAGGGATTGAATCCTTAGGCTTGTTTATTATATTGCTGATCTTTTGATGAGCAGAAAATGCTGTATCTATATTATAGCGTTTTAATATACGTCTGATACTGTCTGTAGTTCTTTTACATATGGAACACAAATCCTAATAGCTGATTTATCATCTTTTTGTTTCCTATTTTGTCTATTTTGGGCTTGAAATAAGGCTTTTTTTTATAAATTTGTAATTATAACTATTTGCTAATAAAACACTATTAATATGATTTATTTTTTCTTTCAGATGTGTCTCATCTGAAAGGTTAATTGCTCTATTTAAACGAGTTTTGGCTACAGAAAGTATCTGAGTTGGGTGATGATGAGAATGGAAATGCAAATATCTGTCTGTGTGCATATCCTTTCTGTAAATAGAAAAAAGATAAACTATTTGGTGTTCTGGTGACTAGAACATCAAGAAAAGGGAGTTTTCCATCAGACTCTGTCTCCATTGTAAATTTAATATGAGGATGCATATTATTTAAATGTAAGAAAAAAATCATCTAATTTATTTTTTCCATGTTGCCATACGACAAAAGTGTCATCTATGTATCTGAGCCAAATGAGAGGTTTTAAAGATGATGATTCTAAAGCACGAGTTTCTATATATTCCATGAATAAATCAGCTATTACTCCTGAGATAGGTGAGCCCATAGGAGTACCAAAAACTTGTCTGTAATGCTGTCCATTGTATACAAAATATGTATTTAAGAGACAATGTTTAATTAAGGCAATAATATGGTATGGTAAATTGCAACGTTGTGAGATTATATTTAAAGCTTCATCAATTGGAGTGTTTGTAAACAAAGACACGACATGAAAACTGACAGTATGTCATTAGCATTAATTTTTAAACTTTTTAAAACAGAAATAAAATGAAGAGAGTTTTTAATTTATGATTTGTTTACAAACATTACAATTGATGAAGCTTTAAATATAATCTCACAACGTTGCAATTTACCAGACCATATTATTGCTTTAATTAAACATTGTCTCTTAAATACATATTTTGTATACAATGGACAGCATTACAGTCAAGTTTTTGGTACTCCTATGGGCTCACCTATCTCAGGAGTAATAGCTGATTTATTCATGGAATATATAGAAACTCGTGCTTTAGAATCATCATCTTTAAAACCTCTCATTTGGCTCAGATACATAGATGACACTTTTGTCATATGGCAACATGGAAAAAATAAATTAGATGATTTTTTTCTTACATTTAAATAATATGCATCCTCATATTAAATTTACAATGGAGACAGAGTCTGATGGAAAACTCCCTTTTCTTGATGTTCTAACACCAAGTAGTTTATCTTTTTCTATTTACAGAAAGGATACACACACAGACAGCTATTTGCATTTCCATTCTCATCATCACCCAACTCAGATACTTTCTGTAGCTAAAACTCTTTTAAATAGAGCAATTAACCTTTCAGATGAGACACATCTGAAAGAAGAAATAAATCATATTAATAGTGTTTTATTAGCAAATAGTTATAATTA
Organism: Epiperipatus broadwayi; assembly: GCA_028023455.1. NCBI lineage: Eukaryota > Metazoa > Onychophora > Udeonychophora > Euonychophora > Peripatidae > Epiperipatus > Epiperipatus broadwayi. The sequence goes on from JAQFVV010000517.1 coordinate 336,894, forward strand.
CAAATTTATAAAAAGAGCCTTATTTCAAGCCCAAAATAAACAAAATAGGAAACAAAAAGATGATAAATCAGCTATTAGGATTTGTGTTCCATACTTAAAAGTAACTACAGACAGTATCGGACGTATATTAAAACACTATAATATAGATACAGCATTTTCTGCTCATCAAAAGATCAGCAATATAATAACCAAGCCTAAGGATTCAATCCCTCTTGAATCTCATGGTGTCTATCAAATCTCATGTAAAAATTGTAAAGCTTCTTATATAGGTATGAGTAATCATCGCATCAGTGTTAGGAGAGATGAGCATGCTAATGCAGTTAAACAACACTCATCATCATCAGCACTCTCACTCCATACTTTAGATTCAGGTCAAAAAATTAATTTTTCTAGTACCAGGATCATATGCAGATGTGATAATCTCTACCAATGCAAAATTAGAGAAGCCATTGAGATACTTAAAAGGCCAGATTATATCAATAAGTGAGATGATACATGCAAACTTCCTCCGATTTGGAAATATTTTTTTAAAAAACATTCCTAAATTTAACATGTTTTGTTATTGGTGGAATTTTAACATTTTATTCAAATCAGTGATTGTAGCACTTCTACAACCATCTTTCTACCTTTTATATTCTGTGGATGGCTTGTGTGACCAAGTTGAAACATCAGTATATTAATATTAAAAGTTTTTAACACGGATGAACCAGCAAAATATGTATTTTATATATTTAACCCGTGCAAATCTTCATTTTAACACACACACACACACACACACATACACACACACATATATATATATATATATATATATATATATATATATATTATATTTATATATATATATATATATATATGCTCTTGTTATTAGAAAGTATTAATCTTTAGTAGAAAATATAGTAAAACTAAGAATGCTATATTTAATAAGAATCATATTTTCTAGATATCCCCATAACAAATTGTTGAGTTTAAAATGAGCCTTTACATTTTAGTTACAAATGTCAATTAACATATCAGTTTTTTCAATTCACTTCTTTTTTTAAATTCCAGCATATTTGAAAAAACCCCTTCCTTGAGCAAACCAACTGGTTTATGTATGAAACAGTAAGCCTTCATGTTTTGCTGCCATTGCTAACACAGTTGTTTAGAAATTTGAGATTTCAATGGTCATGCCTTTATGTAATTTACTATATTAATAACATCATTTGGATCAGTTTCTAATTTTGCAGCTAATATTTTTTGCAATAAAGCCTCCCTATATAAGAAACAGTAGTTTATATAAATCTGTTTCATGGCTTTGGAAATGTTACAAATCCTTTGACTGAGCCTACCATTGATGTAGCACCATCAGTGCACATTTCCAAATATTGTTTCCACATCAAATTTAAATGCGCAAAGTATGAATTAATTTTATTATAAACAAGTTTTCCCATCATTCTTTGATAACTCTCTATAACACAAAAATTTATGTAGTATTCTATTTTGTTTAACAAATCTAATGAAAGCAAGTAAAATGGCTTTTCCATTGATTTCAATAGAATTGTCAATTTGAAGAACAAAGTGTGTAATGCAAAATTTACTTGTAAGTCTGCCTTCAATTTCACATGATATATTAATTATTCTTCTTTGAATAATATTAGTTGAGAAAAGTATTTTCATTACGTTTTTTTTCACATCTTTTCCAAACATATTATTGATGATTTTGCAATTAGCTGGTAAAATTAGTGATTTGGCTATGACATGTGGTTTTTATTTCATCGCCACTAATTCTGCTATTTTGTATGATGCAATATGAGTTTTATCTTTTGACTTCACAATTTTTTTAATATGTTGCTTGTTTGTTTGTTGTATTTATAAATCTTATCATTTTTTTTTCCATTTGAAGAATTTCATACTTAGTAGTAAAATGTCATTTCATGTTTGCAGGTACCATGGCATTATTAGTAAAGTTACAAAATAATATAATATTGAATAATCTTTCTCACATGTCTGCATAATAAATGACCACCATATAATTAGAATTATGACAGACTGTATGCTTGAAATCTCAAGCTTTAAAATAAATATATCCAATGTTGCCCATTTTAGCGACATCCTATCCAAGAATTCCACCAGATTACAGTGACATACAAAGCAGGAATGAGTGTTTGCACCTACTACTGTTAATTATACTATTACTATTATACAGAAATGAGCACTTGCATTGATACTACTATCAACAATGGCAATTCTCCAGGTATAAAATTATATGAGATATGCCCACCTTTAATTCTAGGAATAGCCAGCAAATCATTTCCCCAAAGGAGGAATGAATATCTGTTTGAAAAACAAAATATACAAATGAATAAAAATATAATATATAATCCAGCAGTGCAAATTTAATTAAAATGAAGAACAATAAATATTATGTTACTCATGAAATTCTGAAATTAAAAGATGAACAAAGATGAGCCAGAGTGGTTACATTTTAAGATTAAACAAGCAATCATATATTACTTTATTGACCAAACCTAGGCTTAATACACTTAAATGAATTAAAAGTTTCAACTGTCCCACTTAAATGAAGGTCTACCCCATAGATCTTATATATATATATATATTGTGCCCTATTTATATATATATATATATATATATATATATATATATATATATATATTAAGAAATACATTATACAATAGTTCCAGAGGTCTACAATTCATAATTGAAGCATTTATAAATTAATCTTAACTTAGCTTGGCTAATGTAAACCAAATGGCATATTTTGTTCCTTCCAATAAAAGAAAAGTAACCTTAGTTTTCAAATTTTATTGACTCAACTTATTTTATATTTATTTCTATAAAGAAAAGATACAGGTTTTCTAATTTCTAAAGTAAAATCTATAATTGAAATGCATTATTAATTATATATTTAAAAAAATAAGGGGGTTTGAACTCAGACTTTCAAACTTTTGTCAGCTATCCATTTTATCTTATGCAACTAATACACATGATTTCATATATGTGAAAAAGATAAATGATCTCTAAAATATGTATTTCATGCTTAAGGTCAAGATGAGTATGATAACAATATTGATATCAACAAGATTTGAGCTTTCCATCATCAGATTTTCAATGGTATTGATGGATGAAGGGTTGGAAGTTGGAGAAGTTTAAAGTCTGTCCATTAAAGTTTTGAAGATTTGCTATGTTAATAGAAACTGAACACTGCTTATATATATATATAAGCATATATATATATATAAGCAGTGTTCAGTTTCTATATATCTTCCGATATATATATATATATATATATATGGGAGGTGATGATCCAGACCAACAGATAGATGGTGCTGGTTCAGCACGAAATGGATATATTAGAGATTATTTAATGTCGTCATGTGTATCAGTTGTATTTATATGGTGGATATGTTAAGATGTTGAAAGTGTGAGTTCAAATCCCCTTTAATTACATCTTAAAGTTTGATATTTACAATATATTAGTATTGATTTATTATATTTAGAAAAACAAATTCTTTGACATGCTAGGAAGGGGATTAAAATGTCTTTGCGCTTTTAATTAAAAAACTTACTTTTAAAGAGAAAGAGAAACCAATTTTTAGAATTTTATGAAATAAAACGTGTTTACAAAAAAAAAAGTCCTCTGTTACGTGATTTTTAGAATAATAAATCTAGTAGATACTAAACTTTAAGAATGACCGCATTTAGCAATCTATTCCATCATTCTTAATAATATAGGTTAATTTAAGTAAAATATTAAAGAAAATTAACAAAATAAAATAAGTTATACAAGTAAAAAAGAAAATCAAATACATATAAAGTGTTTTATTGGTCATATGAATGCAGAGATCTCAAGTCTAGAGTTCAAATATTTCTGCTTTATTTTTGCAAAGTATTTGAAAATATGGAAAAATATGTGAAGAGTCATATAATATATAATGGTGATGCATAGCTTTCATGGAGCAATTCACACAGTACTGGATGATCCTTTTTTGGATAATAACTGATGGAAGACAGGCTGGTTCTTTGGAAGCCATTTGGCTCAATACGGTATAATTGATTTGATGGTTACTTATTTCTGGAATGTCAGCCTGATGGTCAGGCAGCAGGCTGAATTCTTTGATGATGACAGGAACATTGGTGCAGGTACATTTTGGAAGACTTCAGATGAGAAGCAGTTCACAAACTCCAGCTTTCTATTTGCTGGTTAGCATAGTATGGGCTTCTAGAAGCCAAAATTTCAATAACCTTCTTAATAGTAATCTTGAACACTCTTCTCAGAAGAATAAAAAATAAGCAAGAAATAAGTGTGAATAATCTTTTAACATTTTTCTAAAGTCTCTATATGATTTTAGACAAAAATCATCATGATTAATTTTAATTAAAATATAATTTTGCTTTTAACAATTTTGGGTACTTACATATTAGACCTGCAACATGCATTAGACCTGCAGCACCTTTTTACATTCATATCAATCCACAAACAACTTTCTAATATTATGATCTGACCAAAATAACATGTCCACTTGGATTTTCTACAAATGTAAAATTATAAATTTGTCAAAATAGATCATATGCACATGATATTTTTGCATGATTTACAATTTTATTGGCAGGCTGAATATGTATGTGAAAAGGTGTTACAGGACTAATATGGGTTGCAGGTCTAATACTAAAACAATTAATAAATTACAACAATACTCTAAAATGTTACCAAAAAATCCTAAAATATACACATACAGTACTTACTGTATAATATATAAATATAGGATGCAGAAGATTAATTTCTAGCAATATTAAAAATATGAATTTTACCAAAAAATCTGATCTTAAAAGTACATTTTGATATTGATTTGCCATACAAAAATATGTAAAATATGGCAAACCATTTATGCAATTGTCAAAAGTTACTTTAAATTCAGACAAAACAATCACTAAATTATAAAAATAGTCTAAAATATTATCAAAAAATATAAAATATACACATGCAGTACTTATTGTGAAATATATAACAGGAATTGTCATAATGACACAACCAATTTTCTTTTCTATTTTATTTTAAGTGGATAAACTTTTGCCCCAAAATGGGCACTTAAACTAAACTCCCCCCCCCACAATTGACATTTACTTAACATGTAATTATGCATTTTTAACAATACTAAAAATATGACTTTTACACAAAAAATATAAAATATGATACAGAATATTAATTTTCTAACAATACTAAAATATGAATTTCACCTAAATATTGAACCTTAAAAAGTACATTTTATTTTAACAACAGTAAAAATATTGATTTGCCATACAAAAATATGTAAAATATGACAAAGCAATGATGCTATTCTAAAGGTTACTTTAAATACAGATGAAATAATCACTAAATTACAAAAATAGTCTAAACTATTATCAAAAACCATAAAATATGCACATATGGTTCTTATCATGAAATATATAAGTGAAATTGTTATGATTAAACAATCATTTTTCTGGTTCTACTTTATTTTAAGTGGATAAACTTTTTTCTCCAAATGGAGACTAAAAGTCAAATTTTTATTTCCCCCAAAATGCACATTTACATAACACATAATTATATTTGTGCTTCACATGGAAATTATTGTAATCAGCTGTTAGTAATTCAAGACCATTATAGGCCCTCCAACTTTCGGAATATACTGTAAAATATTACAAAAACTGTAAAATATACACATATAGTACTTCATGTAATGTATAACAGAAATTGTTATGATGAAACAATAAATTTGTTGTTTATACATTATTTTAAGTTGATATTTTTTTTCCCAAAATGGAGATTAAAAGTAAAATTTGTATATTTTTTCCAAAATGCACACTTAATAAACACATGATTATATTTGTGGTTCACATGAAAATGATCATAATCAATGCTTTGAAATTTAACACATTTATTGGCTTTCCAACAGCCACAATAAATCATTGAATCAAAACTATGTATACAAATGAAGTTAAAATAGTTTTAAAATGCAATTGACAGTACTAAATATGTTGGCAGAATGAAATCTGGACAATAAATGAGAATGCTTGTGGTTCACATGAAAATGATCATAATCAACACTTCCTGATTCAGCACTGTTATATGTCTTCCAACAGCCAGAATAAATTGTTGAATCAAAACTATGAGTGCAAATTAAGTAAAAAATAATTTCGAAAAGCAATTGATAGCACTAAAGATGTTATCAGAACAAAATCTGGACTATAACTAAGAGAGTAATATTATCACAAAAACATGGCAGTGATACGAACTTCCTGCATATAGTTAGTTCAATCAATAATCCAAGGTTTAGGTTTTTTTTCACTATATAGAGATTAATTTGTGAGTCCAACTATAAATAAAGTGGATCACCATTAGGAATGGAATTTTCAAGTCATCCAATCGCATTTCCTTACAAATGCCAATTTTATGGTTACACATGTTGATACAAGATTGGATAACACCACAATGTTTATTTGACATGATCACAAGTTTACACATTTATTGTGGATATGAAAAGGTTTACTATCTCCTTTACATTCAGATCTAATACACGAATATCCAATTTTTATCAGTTTAATGACTATTTAATCTTGCATCTAATTATATTAATTAGTAAACATTTTCACTTCCCTAATGCCTTTTCTCTATGGCATTCCTGGAAGTAATTAAACAAAATTAACACCTTTTCCTCTAAGGTAAAATATAAAATACAAAAAAAATGTTTCTTTCATTACTTAAGTAAAATTTCTATACCATTTATAAATGTACCTATACTTTAAACTAATCTGCCCGCTAATTATATTATTGGTTGTATGAGGTAAAAATCAAATCTTTTAATTGGCCAACTCACAAACTGAAGACAAAGCCTATTGTTAAAACATATTCACCTATAATATTAAATTCAACTCAGATATGTTTATAAAAAGTATATTATTAATTTTTCAGGTTATGAAGAAAACGAAAGTTCTTTCAAAAATAAATTGCTATTTATTTATTCTAAAATATTCAATTTCGGCAACATAAAAGCTACAATATAAACAAAAAGATCAACTTTTACATTATAGAAAAGTAAATATTTCTTTTTACTACAGCTTCAATATTTTTACAAAAATCTTCAATATTTTTCGAAAATAATTTTGTTTTTTTAGTTTATTTTTTAAAAATTATTTTTAATTTGTCAGATTATACTTTTTTTAATACTTAAATCACATTCGAAATGAAAATCTCAGCGTTTATCTTTATTTTCTTTGATCAGGCGGTTTCTTTGTTTTTTCCAGCCAATCAGAATGTCTTTGTCGGCTGAGAACTGGCTGAGAGCCAATCACCAATAAGCTTCTTTCTTTGTTTAGCTTTAAATGCAGTTTTTTTTATTTTTTACTTGTAAAAGAATTCGGAAGAGGGCACCATCTGATAGAGCTTTTAAAAACCTATTTAAAAACATATTGAACAAATATTTTCGTATAAAACCTCGCAGAGTTAGAGTGATGTCAGATGTCTACGAGGAGCCTCGTAAGAGGCGGGAAAAGGGTTAATTAAACTGTTTAGGAAATTAATTAGCTGAATTTTAAAATAATTGTAGCTTAGAATTTGATATTCACTTGGAGTATTAATTATTTATTTAATCTCAGGTCATTTTCTGATAGCACTACACCTATCTGCACCTTTAATAAAGTTTAATTAATATTTTTAATAAATATTTAATAAACAAAATTTCTTATAATATTAAAGTTACTTAATGTAAATAAAAGGACTTGAACTCAGACTTTCAAGTTCCCACAGCTATCCACTCCATCTTATACAACCAATACACATAACCACACACATTTTACATGTTAAAAGTATTTATTTATAAGTTGGCATGAATCATATATATATATATATATATATATATATATATATATATATATATATAGCTTCAGTAGAAATAGACAAATGTCAAATATGTAATAATAAGTATTTCTTTTATAAATATATAATAGTTAAGTGATAATTTAAAAGTATTATTATTAAATATTTGAACTACCCTCTAGTTGACATACAAATTGACTTTATAGTAACAGAATGGTTGTTTCCTACTATATTTCAGGATTTTATATGAAGAGTTTCTCAATAAAAAGTATTTTGTTTTACTCTAAAAGATAATGAGAAGGACATATAAGGGCAATTTCGTTCTTTATTAATAAAACTTGGAAATTTTTCATGATTTCGTATAAATATTATTTACATATATATATATGAAATTTTTGAGCAAAGCTCATTATAAAGATATGTACAATAAAATCCTATTACCAAAGAAAGTCACATGGATATCTTTAGTGATAGTTTTTAGTTACTCATTATATAATTAACTGAAATTGATTCTGGAATCTTTTTTATGTCTGAATTGCATTGTATGTGAAACATAGATGTTTAATTGAATTATGTTTCTCATTTATTTTTGTAAAGGTATTTTTAATTGCAAATGCATTATGTACAATGAAAAAAATTAATAAGTAAATAATATTTTGATGAATTAATAAAATGAAGACAGCCTTTACAAGTTAAATCAAAAGATTCATGAAAAAAATCTTGAAGATATTCTCTACTATAAATTCAATTATCTTTTCACATAAAATGAAAAATTTTGATTAAAATTTGATATTTTTTAATTTAATTTAATTTAAGATATTTTAATTTAATTTAATGAGATCTTTAGGGAAATAGTTAAAATTTAAAATGCCTTTTAATCATTTATATTATGACATCTTAATTAATATGCATTTTGATTCTTATTTAAGGATTTAAAAAAGTTTTGGTAAAATATTGTTATTACTATTATTACAGTAATCAATAAAGCAAGTCATATATAGTGTGACATTGCTTTTATAAGCTTGTATTTACAAATATATAATATAGAGAGTGTACCAATAGCTCAAACGAGCTCTTAATTCATAAGTGCAGTAAGAGAAAATATTTAAAATTTTGATCCAGAATGTTCCTACTCCAGACCAATTGGTTTCAAGCTTATGGCTCATTTCAGTGAATAGCTAAAACATCCAGACACTATATCTAAAGAATATTATTAAATAGAATATAGAGCTTCTAAAAACCAAAATAATCTATAATTATATTATCATAATCTAGCTTTAAATCAGAATATACACAGTATGCAAAAAATGTTTTCTGTGTTTTTTGGGATATCAATTAAATTTTAGACAGCATATGACAATAGGTATTAGCAAAACAGATATCCAGAAAGGATTAGTTGAGTGTCAACACACATTGCTGCTTTACAATTCATAATATTTTTGTATAAATGGCATAAGTTAAACATATCAGAACAAATTAGAAATACTGGTGAAAGTTATTCAGAAAAATTGTAAGTTTGATATAATTTTAATAAGTCCTCAAGATTCATTTACTCTTGAATTGGAAAATTTAAGGATAACTTAAATAAATATTTATATAAACGTTATTAAAATAAGTAATAGAATGAAATCAAGCATTTATTATATGCATTTTGTTAAAGCTGAATGAACAAAAATAAAATAAAATATGTAAATAGTTTATAAAATAACTGTCTGCTCTAAGGACTTACAACATCTTTCAAGAATTGCTTCATACTGAAAACAATTTGAATATTTTTGTCCTTATTTTTCATTTTCTCATATTATGTATATAGTCATTGAATAGTTTGATTTAACTTTGTTCATATGTTCAACATTGATGTGATACAATTAACTCTGCAACAACATCACATGATCACTATTTCATATGATTGCTCTTAATTCTTATTAAAACAGGCAAAACTCTCTATACATATTGCCACTCAGTTCAATCCAGAGTAATCAATGGATGTTCTCAGATCCGAAGTTCCTCAATGATGAAGGTCACAAGCCAGAAACTAGTCTGGGGATATTGGATGAGTAGGCACTAGATTGGGATTTTATGCACAAGCCTTCTGGAATTTATTGATTACTCTGGCTTGCACTGAGTGGTAACACCTATAGAGAGTTTTTCCAGTTTTAATAACTCTGCAACATCTATGTGATTCTTTTATCCAGTTGAGAAAAAGTGAAACAATTTCCTTTTATTTTATTTTATTAAACATGGTTGTTTATAAAAAAAAACAAAAAAAACATGATTTACAAAACATAAATTACCCAGGAAAATGTTCATTTCAATATATATCAAATCACTTTAATCAGTGTTTATTTTTAACTAATAAAATATCAACAACTCTTTTTTATCAAAACAACACTTAGGTAATAAATATAAATCGACTTATCATTAGATTCTGCTCTATAAATAAACTTTGATAGCAATTGATTAAAAAGATTGAAATTCAATCGACCTAGAACTTTTAAATAAATTTCATTAAACTTTTGGTTTAATATATTTACTTTTAAATAATGTTAATTTAATTTACCACATGTTTAAAAAATATTTTATGAACTTTCAAGAAGCAATGTTTAAGAAAAATCGACCAATCTCTCTCAGAAATATATTGATATCAATAAATAATGATACCTGGGAAATAGTTGAAACTTAACTGACTATGGAAATACAATTTCTATTTAAACATTATTCATTATGTTAATTTCACATTAATGTTTAAATACAGTTCGAGTAATCGTTTAATAAAAACCGCTTTTCTATCAGTTTAGCGATAATACATTTGGTGAGATTTTAACTAGCTTCTAGAATGCTAATGCCATTGACTAATACTAGAAAATTATGTTCAACTAAGATATGTTGATGATTTTATTAAATACTGAGTTAAGATTTGTAAAAAAAATTCTTTAAAGGAAAAGAATATATTAACCTTATTTAAATCTTATTAATGTAGATGCAGACATATAAGACATTCTCTTTCTGTGTACACAAACTACTGTTTGAATAAGTTGAAATAAAGTTTCAATTTTTTTTTTCAACTTTAACCCTCAACTGCTATACTCAGATGATTTATACCAGCCCATAAATTTATCAGCTGTTAATTTAGAACATAGGAGACATGTGGTTGCATTCACTTGTCTACCTTTTTATTGCTAAATATAGAAAATCACTTTTATAACACATTCTGCGTAGTTTAATTTTCTGTATATTTATTGTTTGTTACATTTGGTATTGGGAAGTTGTGTTTTTTTTTTGTGTGTAACATATTTAATCCTGAATAAATCATTGTTAATCTGATAAATATCAACAAATTCTCTCATTATATATTTTACATATAATGACTTTCACACACTCAAGGTCATGATTAGCAATGCATGTAAGTTTGTACTTGGTTAATTTTAAGTCATAATATTTAAATGAACACATTGATTGCAATGGTAAATAGATTTTTTTAAAAAAAAAACGTAATTTGTTACATTAAAATTATAAAGGTATTTTTATTTACTTGGGATTTTCAACACATACTAGTAATGAAGGTATCTCTCAATTACAAATGAAAGCCTTAGTAATATTTTTAATCACAATTTCAATAGGGTTAAACTTATAATGAATTCTTATAATAACATGTTTGTTTGTTTGCAAAACCTTTGCATTGATGCTAAGTATTTGCAAAAATAAACTATCTTATCTCAAAAATGTTAAGAAGTTGTAACCAATTGTATAACAATGGCATTTTTATTTTTTTAGCAATATAAATTTATATTTTCAAAAATTCTATATATAAAACATAAAAATGCTGATTTATATTTATTAGAAAAAATATACACAAACTTAAGAATGTCTATTTTATTTAATATTAGTAATTATATTAAATTTATTAAGCACTAGCAGATGATCTAATAATAACGTGAAATGCTGTCACATAAGCATTTTAAGGTGCTTCTGTCGAAGGTGTTAGCCTTTCACATTATTATTAATATTATTAATAAATTTCTCAATGGTATTTGCTCATTCATTCAATCAATAGTATTCTATTTCTATAGATAAGTCCAAAGAATGGTCACATGACAAATACATAAATTTCTCCATCCTGATCTGTTCATTGTTACCAGCATGTATATAGGCCATATTCATCAAGAGTTAAACTGCTAAGATTGTTTTATGTAGTATCTACTTTATAATCTGCTTATATAACTATCCTTCTTATGCCAGTGAATGTATACCTAAATATTCTTAATTAAAAAATAAAGTAAATATGAAAAGACTCAAAATTTTTATCATCAACCTATTGTAAATTCTGAAAAATGATATTTTTTTCTAGTATTATTTTATGAGTAACAAAATTATTAGTTGCATCCTCATCAAAACAGACTATTAAAATTTATGTTTTTAATTAAATATATATACAGATATAAGTTTGTTTAGAAATATTTGCTCCTTTTCACACACACACACATACGCACATATATATATATATATACTATTTCAACTATTGTCAATCCACAGCAAGGAAAATGACTGTCCATGTTTAATCCAATTTTTTCAATCTAGAGCATTTCTTGTCCACATAACTCTCAACCAACATCCTTGTTTCATCCATTTATATAACATGTGGTTTCTTATTTATTCTTTTACAAGAATTCATCTATTATAAGTTTTGGAGCAATATTTCCATGTCACTTCATTTCTTAGATCTTTCAATGCTACAGTGACATCAGCTTTTTATCACTCTATTATTATTTCAATTAGAGTCCATTTTTGGTATTTCTAACTTTCAGCATTTCACTTATTGTTGAATAATCTGAATTCTGTGTGTTTTTCTTCTGTATAAATTTATAATTAAGAACTGCTAAGATATATCTTTTACAAGGCCTTTCTTTTTAGTAACTTAATCATATATTATATTAATATTAAGTTATTCCTTTCAAAATTAATCAATCTATGTTTAATTCTATGATTAATTATTATCCATTATGTTTTCATATGTATTAATAGTAAAACATAGATATTCATAATCTTTAACATCTTCTAATTTGTGCAACTCAAACCTTAGTTTTCTCTAATAAAATTCCCCAGATATCATTTAGCTTTTATAATGTTTATTTTAAATTCAGCTTTACTTTCATCAGATAATTCTTGCAATATTTCCTATTGAAACATCATTTGCTAAAACAACTGCATCTATTGCAAAATCTAGGTAATTTAAATAATCTAAATTTATTGTATTTTTAGCTACACATTTTAATCAGCAAATATGTGAAAAAATTTAGGAAATATGGAATTATTCTAACATACACTCTTTTAAATCTAGATTATTATTTTGGTTAGTTCAAATTAAATATCTATAGCAGTTGAGTTAAAGATTTTGTATAGAGCTAAAGCAACTTATAGATGTATAATTGTAATGTCTTTATCATCTTATGTATGTATCAATATTATTGCTACATTTTCCAATCATCTAGTATATTTTTATCATTTAGATATTTGGTATATCATTTTTGCAACAATAATTCTATTTCATTATTAAGGTATTTTAAGATATAAATAATAAATTCATCACCTTTTGAAAGTTTTTTTTACATTATAAATTAATAGCATGTCTGATCTCTTCATTTAAATATTTCACAACTCCTAAAATATGTGTAGGAGTGAATTTTGTTTAATTGTTCTTTATTACTATATTACTATTTATAGAAATCTTTCTCACATTTTAAGTAATTCTTCAGTAATTGTTGTCACCTTTTTTATTACTGAAATAATTTTTCTTCCAATGCCATGATGCTGTTTTTACTTTTGACCATTTTATTTTTTTCTGTAGCTTTTATTGTTGCTCACAGTTATAACTCGTTATATGATTATTACCTTTTGTTCGTATCATTTTTTATTGCCTTCATACATTATTTTGTCCTATCTGAAAATTAAGTGATGAATTTTTGATTTTTGTGCCAAATATATTCATTCCAACTCTTAGTCAAGTATCAGTTCTTTTATTATTGATCCCAGTTTCTATCATCTTCAAAGTTTTTTAATATTTTAAAACAATGAGAAAGTTTCAATATGTGTACTGGAATAGTTCTGAAGATTAGAAGCATCAACTCTTAAGTTGCTGTCTCTCTAGTTTTTCATTAATAAATATCCAACATTTTTCTGATCAGTTATCTATTTCTGTATCAAATCTATTAAAAGTATTATAGTCTGAAAAAAATTCTGCTAGTCAAAATATAATCTAAATTTGGTGTATGTTCATTTGGATGTTTCCATATTCATTTCTAATTAGAATTTTTTTTTAAAATTAAGAACTCATTCAATTTTCTTTTACTACATATTTCAAAAACCTGCAATTTCTTTCATTTCTTTAATCATAATTAAATTTATCCACAACATATTAATATTTCAATCATTTTCCAATTATAAATTAAAAAGGTTATTTAGTGTTATCAAAAGCATTGTTACATTTATATAAAATCATTTATAGAAATAGTTGACCCATAAATCTGACATCTATTTGATATCTCCCAGTAAGTTGAATAATTAATGTTGCCATTTTGTCTGGTACACCTATGCAATAGCCAATAAATAAAACATGGAGAGCAAATGGTGAAGATATTGAGAATTTTAACTGCATTAATCTGTTTATCTCTTCTAGCATTTATATGTTGATTGCTTCTGCCTAAGTATGTAGTTGGGTACATCTTACTTCATAGACTCCCTGGGCTTCTAAAGAGATTATATCTTCAGGTTTGATGAAAATATTTTTTTGCTCAGTAGAAAATGTAATGTTGCTTTAATGTCATAGCATTATAGTGATTTCCCAATTTATCTATGGTTCCTTTTATATAAAGAATGAATATTCTCTGAAAATAATTTATTTATTTTGCCATGTTTTTGTAGAATTTTTGCTCTGCTCATTGCTTTGATTATAGTGTTGGTATAATAACCATTCATTAGTAAGACTTTACATATATGTTTGATTTCTTTTCTTAATTCAGATGTATTTGGTAATAAAAATGCTTATGTAAAAAGTGATTTAACTATGGAGAAGATTTAGGTTCGATGGTAATATAATGATGCTTTTAGATATGTATCAGTATGTGTATATTTCCTATTCATAAAGGATGATAAATCATTGTTGCTTGTTTATAAATGAAAATATAAAGAAAAGGGAAATTTCCATTTTTTTTCAATTTCCATAATGAATTTAGTTTGTTGAAGTAGATTGTGAATATGAATAAAGAAGTCATTTAGCTTTTCTTTTCCATGTGAGCAAATACCAAATAGGTCATCAATATACTGGGATAAATAGATGGTTTGTTTAATGCTGAGTTTAAGCTTATATTTCAAATTTGTCCATGAATAAATAGGCAAAAACATTGGAGACAAGAGTTACCATTGGGTATCCAATTATTTGTTCGTAATATTGATTATTGAAAGTAAAATAAGTATTATTGAGGAAATGTTTGTCTAATGTGATATAATTTTGTAAATTACAATGGTTAAAAACTATATCCAATACTTCACTGATTGATATTTTTGTAAATAAACAGCATCAAGGCTTACATGGATATTGTTTGATATTAATTTCAAAATATTAATAATAAATATAAAATGGCCTGTGCTTCTTATATAATATTTCATCAAAGGAATAATTGGTTGTATTTTATTTGCTATGTATCTTATGAAGTCTGGAGTAGGTGACCTATGGCACTGATAATTGGACAAAGTGGAATGTCTTTTTTATGTTATAACATAAAAAATATAATCATACCTATAGAAAAATTCTCTATATGTCTTACATTCTATGATTTTCCAAAAATATTTAAAGAGTACAATTCACTCCATTCAATCATCAGTGTTGTAAGATCACCAACTCAATCTTTAGCAAGATATATAGCAGATCAAGCATTGTCTCAATAATACTTATTTTACAATAATCAATTCTACAAACAAATAATTGAAGCCCCAAATGGGATCTTCTGTCTCCTATGTTTTTGCCAATTTATTCATGCATAAATTTAAAATACAAATTTTAAACTCAGAATTATACAAACAATCTATCTAGATATTATATATCGATGATACATTTGTTATTTGCTTACATGGATAATAAAAACTAAATGTATTCTTTTCTCATATTAACAATATGCATCCACAAACTAAATTTATTATGGAAATAGAAAAAGATAGAAAAATCCCTTTTCTTGAGATTCTTGTTTCGAAAACAAACATCAATGACTCATTATTTATGTATACGAAATATACACATACTGATAGATACCTAAAAGCATCATTATATTGCCATCCTACACAAATCTTCTCCATACCTAAATCACTTTTTACAAAAGCATTTTTACTTCCAAATACATCTGAATTAAGAAAAGAACTCAAACATATATGTAAAGTCTTACTAATAAATGGTTACAATACCACCACTATAAACAAAGCAATGCACAAAGCAAAATCTTCACAAAAACAAATAGAAAAAAGAAATAAATAATTCTAATAAATATGCATTCCATATATAAAAGGAACCACACATAAAATTGGGAAGATACTAAAACACTATGATATAAAAACAACATTCTCTTTTGAGCAAAAAAAATAATAATTTAACCAAACCTAAAGATATAATCACTCTAGAAGCCCAAGGGTTCTACAAAATCCCATGTGTCCAACTACATACATAGAGAGATACAATTGACTTATAAATGCTAGAAGAGATGAGTAGATAAATGCTGTAAAAATTATCAACATCTTCGGCAATTGCTCTTCATATTTAAAATACTAGTTATTGCATAGACTTCCCAAATATAAAAATTATATCTACATTTAACAATCATAATCAAAGAATATTTAGAAAAGTTATAGAAATGTTTAAAACAAAAACTGCATTAATAAACATGTTGAAACAATAAAATTACCAACTAACTGGAAACGTTTTTTACCACATATAAATATAAAAAAATACTGCTAAATATAAATCAGATTACACCCTATCCACTGATATAACAACTTTGGAAAAAAGATTCCATATATTATATCCATATAATGATTACTTTACATATTTTTTCACTCAGTTAAAGATAAGTATTATCTTATTAAAACATTGATAAAAAATTATTTTATTCTAATAAACATGGATAATCCTGAAAAGATGCTTCATAATATATGTATAAAAATAATTGTAAAGTGCAATATGAAGATTTTTATGTTGATTAAAGTATTTTTATAAGTTATTTTAACTTAAACCACTAAACATCACATGATCACCATCTCTTATACTAGCACATAATTGTTGTAAACAAAGGCAAAACTCTCCATACAGTAGTGCCACCCTGTGCCAACCAGAATAATCAATGGATGCCAGAAGGCATGTGCATAAAATCCTTATCTAGTGCCTACTCATCCAATATCCCCAGGACTAGCTAGGTGCAGTGCTCTCAGCCAGAAACTAGTCTGGGGATATTGGATGAGTAGGCACTAGATAGGGATTTTATGCACAAACCTTCTGGAATCCATTGATTACTCTGGTTGGCACTAGGTTGGCACTACTGTGTAGAGAGTTTTGCCTTTATTTTAACTTCTAATAGTCAGTTAGGTTGCAGAACTTTAATGAATCAAATAAAGGAGTCATAAAAATGTTGAAAAAGTAAACTAGTATGGAATATATTTAATGACAATCTTCCTTTGCTAATTGTGTTAGGAAGTTGCATTTTTAGTTGAAATTGGGTTTTATAATTAAACGTAAAAACTAGCCATGAGAAATATATAGTTGTTGAAATCGGGAAAATATTTGAGAGAGGTTACTTGATCTATAAAATATTAACAGAGTTCCTCTGCATCACACATAATATATAACAAAACACAGTCACTGTGCCTATAGTGTTAGAAAAAAATGGTCAAGAATTTTTAATATTTTTAACAGATAAATTGTTATTTTTGAAATATTATCAAAATATACAGGTGATTTTTATTTTAGCTTAATAGTATTAAGACTAGGTTACAACTGATATATATATGATTGATGGTTGTAGTAGGATTGAACTAAGTTACAACTGATATATATATGATTGATGGTTGTAGTAGGATTGAACTAAGATGAATTATGCATTGATAAAAAACTAGCAAATATGTATTTAATATGAGAAAAAGATAATATATAACAAACAAAATATGGAAATTAATTTGATAACTTTCAATAATATAATGTAATAGTAAATGAATAATGGCTACTGTTAAATTTATGGCATGAGAAACATTTCCAGTAGTGTTTGCAAATAAAATTTAAAAATCAAAATATCACTAATGTCACACAACTTTAATATTTTATTGTGAATGACCAATCTTCTATTATTTATCTGTATTTACAAAATTATAATAATTGTTTAATAAATTATACATCACATTTAAAAACTATACTCTTTAATTTATTTTCCTCTAAACAAAAGTGTATATTACAAATTATAAATCATTTGCAAGCATTGATTTAAATACACCTTTAGAGTACTTTTTTACAATAGTTTTTGCTCATAAATTTTACCTATAAATACTACCCAGGTTGAAAATCTTGCCACAAGTAAATGAAACAATTGTTTATATATGTGTGTTTTAATATATTGAAAATTACACAGAAGCAAAACTTTTCATACAGTAGTGCCACTCAGAGCAAGCCAGAGTAATCAATAGATGCAGGAAATTTCAAGCATAAATACCTATATAGTGCCTACGTACCAAATATATTCCAGACTAGTTTCTATCTTATGCCTTTTATCAGTGAGGAGCATATATTTGAGAACACTGCCCCTAGATGTCCTAAAATCTAGTTACAGTGCTCTCAGATCCAAAGCTGCTCACTGATAAAAGCCGTGAGATAGAAACTACTCTAAGGATATTGGATGAGTAGGCATTAGATAGTGATTTTATGCACAGACTTTCCTGCATTTATTGATTACTTTTGCCTGCACTGAATGACACCACTGTATGGAGAGTTTTGTCTCTGTGTAAATAGCTTGCATAAGCATAAAGAATGGTGATCATGTGATATATTAAAAATTGTAGAATTATGCCCAGTTTTTGTTTGTATAAAAAGTTTTCACAGTTAAAACTTAAAATTGAAAAAGACTATAGGAAAATTATGTAGACATTTCTAACAAAGGGAAAATCTCTTATATTGAAAACTGAATGAATCATATTACTACATCTTTAAAACAACTCTTTAATCCATAAATAAATATATTTTTAAAGATGAGCAATAAATATGTTTGAGTCATATAATCCCCATAAAAACAATTTATTAAACATAAATATATCTGCATGGAATTCATGTAGCATCTTTAGACTATTATCTTGGAATGCTTTATTTTGTCATCTAAAACAAATCTACATACATACATATCAATCCATCTATCTGTATATCCATTCATCTATCTAACTACTCATATATATATATATATATATATATATATATATAATTAACTTCCAACCAGTAACCACCTAAACATTCACAGAAAAATATAGTAATCAATATTTCTCATTGCTGTCAAGGCAACCTTCACACATTTTAATAGAAAGAATGGAAATCATTCTTACTAATGGTCCATTGAATATATATATGGACACTTAAAGCTTGCAACTTGACTACAGCGTATGAAATATTGTTACAATGAAGTTTAAACCTCTTTAAACATGAAATAAACATGTCACTGTAATGCAGACTAATAAATAGTCAATTAACATTACAAACTGCAATACTTTTAAATTGCCCATGTATTATTTAGAAATAATAAGAAAAATAGTGCCTAAAGCTAATCTATGATAATGATAAAATTAACTTCCAACCAGTAACCACCTAAACATTCACAGTAAAATATAGTGATCAATATTTCTCACTGCTGTCAAGGCAACCTTCACACCTTTTAATAGCAAGAATGGAAATCATTCTTACTAATGGTCCATTGAATATTTATACACACTTAAAGCTTGCAACTTGACTACATATAATTTTTACAATTATATGATGTAAATACAATTTTTTTTTGTGTTAAATGGTATGTTAGTTTCGATGAAATAGCAGCCGCTATTGTCAAGGTTAACTTTTCAAAACAAAAACCTGTTAGGTCTCACTCAAATAGTAGTGAGATTGAGTGAGATCTAAAACATGAGATTGAGCATGAAGTAATTGACCATTTAGAATATGTGATTTAACAAAATGTTTATATATATATATATATATATATATATATCAAACAAACTCACAATGCATAAACGAGGAAGTCTTATTACAAATAAAACTACAGCTAACTTTAACCGTACCTGTTATGGTTGCCACCACCACAAATAATAACAAATATATAAAAAATACATGTCTTTCCATTTAGGATCTAAGTTATTATATATAGATTGTAATTATTAGATTGCAACAATAAGAATAAAGGTTAAATCAGCTTAAAATTTTTTAATGGTAAAATTTAAAATTTTTCAATTTAAATTGATAAAATGAATTAATAATAATTTTAATAATCATATAAATACTTCCAACTATAAAAAAAAAAAATTAAGTTACAATGCTTAATCCTGGACAGCCTATTACAAATACAACCATGTCTAATTTGTAACTAATATTGCTATGTTACCAGAACGATCAAGAATAATTTCAAATAAATACAAAAATATATTTTTTTACCATGTAACTGCAGTTATTGCATTGTAATAATACAAATGAATATTTAAACTAATAAAGAATATTGTCTTTGTAAATTTCTTGATTGAGTTTAAATAATTGCTCATACTATTACAATGTATTTATCATGTTTTAGCCTATAAGTGAAATGTGATATCTTTTGCTGTTTCTTGGTACTTATTATTTGTGGTGTTGGAAAATGTGATCAAGTACAATTTAAAGTTATCTTTTATGTATTCGTATAACAGGAAAATTGGAAATTATAAGATTAATTACTATATTTTGCTATAAACATATATTATTGTAAAACAATATATTTTGCTGTACATTGTTATATATACGTGGGATTCTAGGAAAGTATATATTATAGTCGATAAGAAATCGCTAGACAAATTTTATACATTTAAATCTTGGGAAACACTCTAAGTGAAAATAAAATGAGAAAGTAAAAAAAGAGAATTTGAAAGAAATTGCATTAACACTTTCTTTTATTAAAAAGAAAACATCTATTTTGCTTTTAATAACAGTGTAATTTAGAAAGTTTTTTTTTTTTTTTGTTTTTATGTTGATCTTTATTTTATATGCATAACAAATAGAATATAAACATGTATACGTAAGTATAACTATTTGTACTACTTAACATTATTGCATATATTAATTTTAAAATTTTCTGTTGATATTGAAGTATTATTACTTGATCAAAGTGTTGTCTCCACATCATATATTTTCTTAGGAAACAAGCTTATCAAGGTCAAAACAATATCACTGGTTATAGATATATCATACTTCCCTTATTAACATTAACCATTCAATTAACATACAATTACAAATGAAATACTAAACCAATTTCTTAAACTTTAAAACTGGATATATAAAATTGTAATCTTTATTAAATCAAATCTACACTTATGACAGAAAGTTATGCTGTTAAAGCATATTATATATAAGAAGCTGTCTCCTACTGATATCCAAAGAACAACCTTGAATAATAAAAAAAATATTTATCAGTTTAGGTCAGATTATGAGCCTTGTTAAAAATTATTTTAATTTTATTTTACCTTTCTAATAAAAAGAAATATGTACTTATTATCCAACTAATTTTAAAAGACAATCTGGTTTGATTATAAATTGACAATTTTTTAGAAAAAGTTTGATTTGAATCAGAAAAAATGTCAAACGTTATTTATTCTAAAATGAATAATATTACAGTAGTGTAATTTTTATGACACCACTCTCATGCAAGATATATAATGTTTTTATCCACTTTTGAAACCAAAGTGAAGAGAAAACATCCCCAACCTTGCGTCAGAATGGTGTCATGAAAATTATACAGTACAGAAATATTATTCATTATTTAATAATCTGTAGTCTGTAATGAGTGACTAATCAAAATTATTAATTTATCGATTCTAGTTGCACCTTTATATCATAATTATAGGAATGGAAAATAGTTTTGATAATCACTACATCTGTAAGATTTTTTATTATGTATAAGTATATATTATTATAAGCCGATTAAATCTATTTTTTATTTTTTGCTTGATGGATGTTTTTTTTAATTAGATAGCTTAACTATTAATAGAATGTCATAAAGAAACTTAAAAAAGATTCACATAAGGCGATAACTTAATTATGTTATTCATTTCTTACATTACTATATATATATATATATGGTTGACCGTAATTAATTATATAGTTCATAGTCTGTGTTTATCTACATTTACATAGATCAATAATTTTTAAATTCCATTTATGAGAAGATGAGCACAATGATCATGGATTATCCAATATTATTACTATATCTGGAAGAAAAAAATGTTTGGAACATCACAGGAAATCATTTTTATCGCCATAATTCAACGTTTCTCGATTCTTAGTTAATTGTCCAGAAAGGAAATCTTTATAATATAAAAAAGAATAGGTTTTTTGAGGAATACCTTGAATACCTTTATTAATATTCATCGTTAATTTTATAAGACGTGAACATTTAGGGTATATTTTATATTTATATACTTCCTGGAAATTTGTAAAATATGTACATTATGAAAGCTGATTAATTTATGATTTAAATATATATATATATACAAGCATGATTAAAATTTTAATTTTTCATCACTCTTTTTTTAACTCCTCCCTCTATTATGGTAAAAGTGAACTATAACACATTTTTCAATCTAAACTCTTTCAGTTCTGCGTTAGGAATAATAAATTTGCTCTATCAAATTAAATTCTCATTTTTAAAAAGAAAGAAGAAGAAAGGAAGAAAATTGATTTTAAAATGGTCATTTATCTTTTGACTTATCTTAACTTGCGGGTGGTCATTAATATTCTTCATGAATAACACTGACCACTTCTTAAAATGTGATTTATTAAAGCTAAATTATGCATAATTTTTCTTCTTTCAATTGAAAATAAAAATCCTATTTATCATATCCTTTGATTGTTTTTTAAATAAAATTTAGCTTAATTTGTAAAAAGCTTGGCATACATAATTTATTTCACTAACTATTTATAACTGTATGTACGAAGATGGAAGAATCGATTACTAATTAATATTTGATTAATATACTTAATAAATATTCCTATTTTTTATCAACTTTCATCATTATATATAGACTTATCATTTTTTACACAATCTAATTATCTCCCTATTGTTATTATCAAAATGTTAAAAATTATTTAATATATTCTTGAGCTATATCATTGCTGGGTAATGTCCTTTCAGCAATAACTTGTAGAGAATGAAACGTTAAAACATTAAAACCAGACTTTTTAAATTATTACTTAGTGAATGTTTGTGCATTCTCCATTATTGTTTATTTTTTAACTAAGACTAAACAAATAGTGATGCAACTCAGTGTTGGACGATAAACAAATATTCCCCATGGACTCGCAATCTTAGAAAAAAAAAAAACCGAAACCAGTTCAAACTGGAAAAAAAAAAAACACGTTTTGTATTTTTCTTTAGGATATAAACGAAAACAAATATTAAAACTGGGTGCAGAATGGTAGTTACAAATCCACAAGATATTCTGTGTTTATTTCATATACGTAATTAGTACTTAAGCCTTTTATTCAAATACTTATCATTTACTTAATTTTATATATAACTTTCCAAATATTGCACTTTTGTAAGAACACATCTGCTTAATATTTTTTTGTCATTACAAGTATTAATTTGTTTGTTTTTTACATATTCATTTATAAATAAAGATAAACAAAAATAAAAAGATATCAGAATATGTTTAAATCTGCATCAAAATGCAGTTATGTTTTTTCTTTTACAAACAAACAATTTGGATCTCTCCAAGTAAAATGAAATATAACCACATTAAATGATTAATAAAGGATATATATTTAAATATATAAATTCAACATTCCCTTTTCTTTTTAAAACTTAAAAAGAAAAAGAAGTGAAAAGATGTGTATATAATTATAGGATATATATTCTAAGCTGTTTTGAAAACCAGTTTAGTGAAAAGTCTGATTGATACTCTAGTGCCAATATCTGCACTAAATAATGTAATTTTAATACTTATTTCTTTGCAAATGAAATTGTATAATAATTTATTAATACTTCTTAAAAATCCACCAATGTATTGTTATTTATTCGTCACTAAATTCTATGTGCAGATTTATGTGTCAATGAAAATCATGCTAATATAAAACAAAACATAACTATATGTTTGCTTTGCATTACACTGCTTTAACCTTTATTGTAGCTGGACCAATTTTTCTTATCAAATAACAACATTTTATTATATTTCTTATGTTTTCTTTATAATTTTTAATTTGGATTACTAATTTATTTTTACTTTAGAATATGTACTTTATCTACCTATTAAAATGAGCTTCTTCATTTTAATATCTATTTATGCATAGTGGATCACATCTATGTATTGAGAGAATCTATAAAAAAATAATCAATATGATTTGCCATTATGCTATACATTTATTGTTTATAAAAAGGAATTTAATTCTATGTCTTTTATATAGTAATTAAAGCATTGACAAATCAAAATCTAGACCAAGGATTTTGTTATATTCTGAAGAGTATTTATCAAAATGCAACATCAAATATTAGATAACATGGTGATAAGAAAAAATATTATCATTCAGAAGGTATAAGTCAGGATCATTTGTAGTTTCAAAACATTTTACAATAGTTTTGCTAAAAAAAATTGTGGATAAGAGTAAGAGTGTTGAAATTTTTTATTAATATATTCCTTCCAAACAATAGCTCAGCTATGAGAATGAATAATTATATAATAATCTATAATCATGCTTGATAGATAGGTTCAATTACTATCCCATCTCAATAATGTTATTATTAATAAAAATATTTATAAAATGTATAATTGCATGTTCAATCTCAAATACTACTCTGGAATTATTACAAGTTTTAAATCATTAAACAAATATTTCTACAATTTTGCATATCTAAATTAATGTAATTAAATAATGTAGCAATGTAAATAATTGTAATTTTGTGGAAAGGAATTAATCTTCACATATGTGCTAATAGATTAAATTTATGTGCATCCACCTATTAATAAGTTGTTAAAGGCATAAATATAACATTTATACTTAGAGCTTATTTTTATATAAATTAATACCTACGACCATCACTATATATATATTGTAATCTTACTGACTGGGCTTAAATCAAAACTTGAAGTTATTATGAGCCTTATATTTCATTTAATACACACAGGTTCTCTTCTCTGTAATATAGAAACTAAATTTATACAAATGATTTGTTAATTGAAATAAATGGTTTATAATGACTTCAAATCCAGATTTAAGTATGGTCAGTAAGTGTTGACTTATATAAAAATAAGCTCTAATCATAAGTGTTACACATGTTTTTAGAATACTTATTGACAGGTGAGTGCATATAAATTTAATCTACTTGCACATGTATGGAGATTAATTCCATTTCACAAGATATCTAAATAAAATCTCATTCATAGAGCACTTAATAAATAAAATAAATAGAATAATAACATATTTGTCTTTCCATAAATTGAATTATTGCAAATATATATTTTTATGGTATAAAAACAAAGATAACTCTATGTTGTCATCAATTTTCATGTTATATATTTGCATTATTAGAAATGACATGCCATTGGAGCATGGACAACAATAGTATATTATACATCATTTTGAATGTGCATTGCTATACTTTTATATAATTATCTTGTTAGAGAGATGACCTTCAGTTAACATAAAATTGACCCAGAATGATGTTGGTTCTGTAGTAAGAATTTATAATCATATATGAAATACTGATAGTAATGAAAAATAGTCTATATCTGTTTTCTAATAATTTAGAAGTGTCATTAACTCAATATTGGTATTGTGAAGATATTTTTAAAGACTTATAAGTCATCTCCTTTCTAATATATTATGTTGGACTCAGAACATTTCTACTCTGTAGTGTGTCATACTTCAGTTATAGTCTTGTTCTCTTTTCTCCTCTTTTCTTTTTGTCTTTTTTGAAATATGTTTAGGTATCATTTATTTTTCTCATGCTTAACCATTGGAAGTGTTTTCAAAATTCAAAACTTATGAACATGTTTTTATATTTAATACTTAATTAATTTTGTTTTTTGATGTACAATCATAATTAACTTTGACTAATACCCGTTAAACTAATTATTATTTTCAAATCATTATATTTTTAGTAATGAATAATAATATATGTAGTGCAATTATCACTACATCATACTTATGCGAGGTAGGGACTGGTTTTTATCCACTTTTAAGACATTGCTGAGGTTTGTAATCATAAACATATGACAAGAGACATGTGAAAAAGATGTATGAGCCCCAAGATACAAATTTCATGGTAAACCAAAAATACATCCCACCAACAAGGTGTTAAAAGTGGATAAAAACCAATTCTTAATTTGCATGGGAGTTGTGTAGTGACAATTACACTACAGAGAGATTATTCAATGTTGGATAATCTTTAGTGTAATGTTAATGTAATTATATCATAATTAATAAGGATTTGAACCCAGACTTTCAATCTCTCTACATCATCCACTTTATATATTGGCATCAATCAAGGGCTTTGAGCATGCTGTCATGAGATTTTCAGTGATATGGATGGGTGAGACGTTTGAGAGTGAAGAGGATTGAAGCCTATCCATGAAAGGGTGTAGATTTACAATCTTAATATAAACTGAGCATTAATCATATATATATATATATATATATATATATATATATATGATGGAGATCTGGACCAACTGATGAATGCTGGTTAAACATGAAATATGTAAATTGAAGATCATTTATATTTTTCAAACACAAGTGATAATGTGTATCAGTTATACTGGATAGTGTGGATGGCTGCAGGAATTTAGAAAGTCTGGGTTTAAATCCCCTTTAATTACATCTAAGTTAAATATGTGCATTCTACTCATATTTCAATTTATGTCAAAAGTAAAAAAAAAAAGATTAGGCTTTGAAGCCTTTTACTGTTGGAGAATTTATTAAAAACTGTACTTTATGTGCAGTTGAAATTTTATGTCCAGAAAAATACTAAGCACATCAAAGTATAAACTCATCAGGAAATTCATTTGTGGAGCATGTTGAACATATGCCAAAGTAATTCCATGATATATTGTAATGGAAAATAGAGAGTTTTGTAGGATGTTTTATTGTCATTGATAAATGTATAAACATTATAAATATTTCTCAGTTAGCAATATTTATTTCTAGTAATAATGATATGAATACCATTTAAAAACTATTGGATATAGTACCTATGTCAGTAATAATAATAACACATGGTTTGCATTTATGTATTAAGAAAAGTCTTAAAATTCCCTTACTGGTCATAATTAATAAATATGACTTCACATAATGCTCATACTATGGCTGGTGACATTATCACAATTGTTATAAAACTATAATTAAAAAAATTGCTAGGATTTAATAATACATCAGGAATGACTTTGTGCTAAAAAATTAAAGTTGGAACACATGATGAATATGGCAATTAAGATAATAAGCTGGATATGTTCTTATACTTTAAACCATTGACAATTCAATGCTTTTGTGAATGAATTTTTTCATAATTTTACAACCATCTATATACACAAATGTTATATAGTTTAGTCATGGTGTATTTTAAAAAAATGACCACTTCAACTAAAGAAAAACTGTTTCTTCAACTCACTGTGAAGATTGGTGCAAAGATTTATATTTTAGTTATCTCAACAAACCATTTAAATATTTTGAATACTGCTCATCATGGGCATGAATTGTGTTGATATACCATATATATGATTCAATAAAGTCATTTCTGGAAAAAGTCTATCTCTGACAGTCAGTTGGCAAAGAATACTTTTTTCCATATTCCTACACTTAAATTAATTTTTCAAAATAATCATGTTGTCCAACAGTACATTCCTCAAGTTAAAAAATTGAAAATTGAATTTGAAAAAGTGTTTTCTGTTTTTGAACAATTTGTAGATAAATTAATAATAGTTTTTTTTTCCTGTGTCAAAGTATCGGCCGGGAAGCAAACCTGTGAACCTAGGACAACTGCTTGTAAGGCAGCTGTGCTGACCACTTGACTACCAATGCTTGACATATTAATTTTGAAAATGTTTACTATAAATTGCATATTGAATTAACTGGACTTTAATTTGATTCTGAACTAAAAAATAAGGATAACAAAAGGTGACATCAAATGTTTATAAATACATCATAGGCAAATATCCTAAATATAGAGCTTATTGAGCAAAATTGTTGTCAATCATTCATATATATATATATATCAAAGTTCAACTCATAGACAAAAATATTAGAATAACTTCAATCGTTTTTATTGCAACATAAAGCAAAAAATAATTATTGATATGTCACTGCAGAAAAAAATACATATATATCAAGATTAAAATCAAATTTAAAAAAACGATTCTCAAATACAAATCTTTACTTTTGTTAGTTAAAAGTAATTATTTTAATAATTTCTTAAAGTATGACTAAAATATAATTGAACTTATATTTTCTATATTACGTTTTTTTTAATTTTTAAACCCAAAAATGGTAAAAATATTTACATTTAAATTGTGGCATAATGGCAACTAAAAAATATTTGTTAGAGCTTTTGTTAATTTATGTTTTGATTCATAAAATGATATTCAATACGGTCCATATATAATACACAACTAATTGAATGATCCTTGACCATTTGAATTTGATATCCCTGGTTTAATTAATAAAATATTATGTATCTCCACTTACATTTCAACCAATTTCTATGACCATTTTCTAGGTTATTACTGACTTATGTAAATATATATATATTGAAAATGACCATGGGAGATGGCTAAAACGTAAACTGAGATTTTGTATTTTTATATGTGAATATAAAAAGAATTGGTTAATAAAATAAAACAACATTCATAAAAAAAATATTGTAAGAATTGTTATATATGAAAATTCTTTATATATTTAATACTGAAACTTAGACGAAACAAAAAATAAAAAGTGAGATTAAACTTTATTTTTTACTTCCAACTGGAATTGTTTTTAAATTTTTTATTAATGTTTCATATCGTTTTTTTTTATGCTGTTGAATTTTGTTTACTTTTTTAACAGAACTTTGGTTGCAATTTTTAAAATATTTATCTTTAAAATGATGAATGTTTTACATTTTGTAAAATAAAAAAAACAAAACAAAACATAAATTTAAAGAGAACCACCCCTCTCCTTTGGTCATTTTTTAGTTACATTGCTCTTTTATTTTATTTTATACATATTTGTTTTATTGTCTGCATTTTTCTTTACTTTTCTGATTACTTTTAATATTTAAATATATTTCGACGAATGTTTACAAAAATAAATAAAAATTTAATGTAAATTGATTTTATCCAATTTCAATAATCCCTGCACCCCCTCCCTTTTCAATTGTCATGGTTTGAAAACTAAATAGTCTAAATAAATACATTCTTCTTATATAAAAAATATTTATTAAAAAATAAATACTGAATAATTTATTTTCAATAAATACATAAAACATTTTTTTTTCCATTTTTAAACTGTAGCTATTTTTTTTTGTTTTAAAGTAAAATTTTATTGATAGCAATAATAATTATAACATTTTCAGGTTATTTTGTTTTTAGCTATGCACCCTTCGACCGAACCCCATATTACAATCATTTTCCAATTTAAAAACAGGTATCAAACTCTTTCACTACCTGAACATTGCCTAAACAACCTTCATCAGAATAAATAGAAAGAGCAAGTACACTTTAATGTCTGTGTTGGTAATTTAATACTTTTCCATTGTATCACTATTAATTAAAGTACCATTTGTTTCTATTAATACTTTGTGAAAGAGAGAAATACTTTTTGCAATGTTGAAATATTTTCAAGTTCGATTTGGCTTTTGTCAGCACATCTTTTTTGTAGAGAGGAAAGTCCTATTTTTATTTACTACTACAACTGATAATATAAAAATAAATAAATAATAATTTTTATTTTATAATACATTATAAAATAAATAATATATAGAAAAACAGTAAGTGCTCTATCAAAGACTTAACTTCAAATGAATATATAGTCTACACAAATTTATTGTATCTCTTATTAAATACCATAAAACTCATTTATATCTATTAATACACATTAGGATTTAATAAAATTTATTAAAAATAATATTAAAAATAAGAGAATACATTCAATTTAATTAAAAGGTGACAGTTCCTGTGATTTTAAACTAACAAAATAGTTCATAGTCTTAAAAGCTTAAAATATAAACTTATTTGTTGAATGGAAAAATAATTTGGTCACCTTACAGCTATAAATATTATGTGAAGGAAAGGTACATGAAGTTAAACATAAGAAAAGTTTGAAATTTATTTTATAAAATATACATAATATAAATAAATTATAATCATAAGAAATTAAATGTTTACAATAATATTCTTGAATATTTTACAAACTATCTTCCAATTTATAAATGACACTTATTTCAAAAAGAAAAGTTTTGTTGTTTATATTATTACATTTAAATATATATCTTCGTCAAATGTATCCCAAAATATTTCTGAGAGAAAAAAAGTGGTTCACAACAATAACAATATTTTTGCACATGATAATTATAATGATAATGTTGATAACAAAATATTAATGAATAATAATAATTCAATGTAATTTAAATTGCACAATATCAAGTAATAATCAATTGCAGAAAGCATATTAAAATAAAATTATAAAAAAACATCTCCATTATAATTGAATGATATAATATTAGAGAGGAAAAAATAATAAATGATGATTAAATACGTAAAAATAAAAAAAGGAAAGAAGAAAGAAATAATATGTATATGGATATAAGATTACAAATTCTATTTCTGGTTTACATCTATAGAATAATATTAAGATGGAGAATGTTCTTATTTATTAAATTCTTGTTATAAGTACAGATTATATAAAATACTAGATAAACCTAAAACAGGTTGATCAAAATAAAATTCAATTTAAAGAAATATGTGATCTGGTAACACAAATATTAATACTACTAATAATAATATCAAAATTAATATAATTTATTTAAATCTTCTTCACAGTTTGAAATATACAAACCATTTATAGAGAGAAACTATCAATATAATATACATAATTATTAACTCTTGGAAAATGGAATATTATGCAGAAGATAGTGATAAAATTAAAGTAAATGATATCCAACCACAAATATGACATATTCTCAAGAAAGTCTTAAAGAGAGATTGGTAGTTGTAAGGGAGAGAAATAAAACAAAAGTACTATTGAGTTTGCAATGTGAAAAATAGGGCAAATGGTCAGCAATGTTTTTGTTAGGGATTTAAATATTTCAATATATAAAAAAATTAAAATGTATACAAATATAAATATTTTTTTTCCTTTTTCAAGTCATGATCATATTTAACCCTCTCATAGGTCTGCTTTATCTGATGTTTTTCTTTGTCTCACACATCAAGAAAAATATATGATAAAATGATTATTACTTATCAGAAAATAACAAATTTGACATCATTTAATAGATATTTTTGGTTACTACTAAAATAAATTTTTAATGTTCACATTTTGTTTCTATAAACATTTAAAAAATGAGATCATATTCAAAACAAAGAGTTTATATCATTGTTTCTAGAAAGATTATTTTCAGTTTTCAAAATCAACAAAATAATTTTTATTTATTATTTGTAAACACCCAAGTGAGTAATTATTTATTTTTTTTATATCTAATAAATTTTTCTTTAAAAGTTTAAATTTTTTGAAAATTTATTGAACAATTGTGATATTTCCATACTCTTAACTATAAGTAGATTGCTTATGTAGAAGCTAATCTTGTAAATTGCTTCAGGCCATGTTTACATTCGCTGCTAATATATTACTAAAAATAAAGTATTTCATGTCAAAATAAGTTATTAATAATTTATATTTCTTGATATCTAATAATTTTAAATGAAATATATAAAACCATAATAAATTCACAAATAAACACATTTTTGGTTATGTGAACTATTTTCTTTGAACAATGTCATAAAAATCCAAACTTTTTATGCCTCAGTAACAGATAATGGGTGAACATGTCAGAGCAGGGTTTATGTCTATTGTAAGAAAGGGATTTTGAATTACCTGCTTTCTACCAAAAATTTTTTAGCAAAAATTTAATATAATAAAATATACCATTTTAAACCATTAAACATCACATGATCACTACCTCTTATACTAGCACATAATTGTTTATAAACAAGGCAAAACTCTCTATACCATAGTGCCACCCTGTGCCAACCAGATTAATCAATGGATTCCAGAAAGCTTGTGCATAAGATCTCTATCTAATGCCTACTCATCCAATATCCCCAGATGAGTTTCTCGCTTGTGGCCTTTGTCAGTGAAAAGCTTTGAATCTGAGAACATTGCACCTAGATCTTAGGATCTAATGCAACCCTCTCTAATGCCTACTCTAATGAGTAGGCATTAAATAGGGATTTTATGAAAAAGCTTTCTTGCATCCATTGATTACTCTGGATGGCACAGGGTGGCACTACTGTATAGAGAGTTTTGCCTTATTTATAAACCATTATGTGCTAATGTAAGAGAGTGATAATGTGATGCTTAATGGATTAACAGCAATCCTGCCTAATAGGATATTGGTGGCTATGGTTATTAAAGACCCAAAGACACCAAAATGTATGGGTGCTGAACTGAGTTCAGACCCATATGACTATATAAGCTATTGAGCTTAGATTGAAAATATTTTTGTGTTTTCAATTTCATTCTCATAGTTTTATAGTTAAATAGAGATAAAAGGTGGTTGCTGGAGGGTTACATTAGATCCTAAAATCTAGGTGCAGTACTCTCAGATCCAAAGCTCCTCACTGATGAAGGCCACAAGCCAGAAACTAATCTGGGGATATTGGATGAGTAGGCATTAGATAGGAATTTTATGCACAAACCTTCTGGCATCCATTGATTACTCTGTTTGGCACAGGGTGGCACTACTGTATAGAGAGTTTTGCCTTGTTTATACCATTTTACACACATTTTAACATATATTATGGAAAAAACACTAGGGGGAGAAATGGTCAAAAGATGAAATCTCTCATCCCGACATATAATTAGAGTGATGTCAAAGTCATGCAAATTAAGAATTTTAAATCAAAATTTAAAACATAATTAATACAACATTGTTTCCAATCTTACATTTAATTATCAATCTTGTCTAATAAACTAAACAATGTTAATATGCACGTCTGCATTCTTAATTATTATATTGTTTAAGTAATACAAAATGACCATTTGAAATAGCTTTCTAACTGCATTTAAGTAATAATAAATC
Source organism: Epiperipatus broadwayi (assembly GCA_028023455.1). Taxonomy (NCBI): domain Eukaryota; kingdom Metazoa; phylum Onychophora; class Udeonychophora; order Euonychophora; family Peripatidae; genus Epiperipatus; species Epiperipatus broadwayi. The sequence goes on from JAQFVV010000517.1 coordinate 370,311, forward strand.
ACATATTTTTTTGTTAAAAAAGACAAAAATTAAAATCCAGATGTAAACACATATGTTCTAGTTTTATCTTTCATGAAGAACATGCTTATTTATTTTCAAATCCATGCATGTCAAGCATATATAATGAATATATTTTATATTTACTCCCCATTGAGGTAGTTTTGATGATTTATGTTATATTTATCAACTGAACTAAAATAGAATGACTTGAATTTTACCGAAAATTATTTTGTTCAATATTGGCTTTTTATGCATTTCTTATAGAGTTTATTAACAGAAAATGCATCAATACTGAAATGCACTGATCTTCAATAACAACATACCATCTGTTTCACATCTACAGAGTTTCAGTTTATAGCAATTACGATATTAAGCATTTGAAAGTACTTCTGTGCATGATTTCATTACTTTTTATTTCTTCCATTATTATAATTTTAATAATTACATATAGTACATTTTTTTCTGAGAGAATTTATAAATACATATTGTGCACATATATAATACAGAGATTGTATTTATTAAAAGAATTTTTAAAAAAAAAATCACCATTAATAATTCTTTTTTATTTAAAGTTTGTTTCACAAATTTTGTTTGCAATTACCATACCATATGCATTTGTTAAAAGCTGATAGAATTGGGAATTTCAGTTTATTTTTAAAATAATCTTAATTAAAAAGAACTATTTTCTCTAGAGAATTATTGAAAACTACGCTGATAAAGGTGAGTTAAGATGAAATAAAAAATATACGCTTTTGTTAATCAATGATTGTATTGTGATTATGTAAAACCTCTTTACTTTAATAATTGCTACTTTAATTTTAAAATCAAATTTTATTATTTAAAAATAAAAATGATAAGTATATGTATGTGTGTGTCTATAAGTCAATTACGTTTTACATGAATTGCTAGTATTTTAATACTGAAATTCTTGAAAAATTTCTAAATAAATAAATTTTAAAATGTTTTGAAAAATGGATTAAAAATATCTTAATAATTTTCAATATAATTTTAAAATATATTGACAAAAACGTTAGACTAATTAATTAATATGTTCTGAAGCTTGTTGTATCTGATACTACAAAAGACATTATTGTAAACTCATATTTCATTGGATACTACATGTTAAACAAAAGAACAATTAAAATACTCATTAAAAGAATGATTTATGGTGAATTTAAGCATAATTTTCAGTGTAGGCAGACGGCAATTACATTGTAAAGATTTTTTCAAAGTTGGCAAAGAAATTCTTTACTGATTGTTTTTATTGAGAGAATGGGATAGATAATAAAAATATAGTGCTATTTTAGTAAGCACTCTATTCAATTATTGACACTGGAGGGCACTACCAAAAGACATAATACATTATTGGGTCTTTTATTTGTGGGGGGATGTCTTTTTGTGCTTAGAAATAGAAAAGATATGGAAGTTATGCTGAAAACATGTGCAGTTGTGAGTAATGAAATGGGGATTAAATTTAATAAAGAAAAATCAAAAGTAATTATGATTAATACTAGGAAAAATAAGAGAAATATTTTTTATTGTGGAATATGAAGCTATATGTAGTTAATGAAAATAACTATTTGGGAATTGGTTTAAGTAATCAGAGAAATTGCTTGTATGAGTGGGAAAAGAAAAGATAAATGAAGCAAAGAAAAAAAGGGCTGATAAAGAAATTAACAGTGCTTTCATATAATAAATATGATGTAGCTAGAATTGTATGAAAGAAAGTGGCAGTAGCAGGATTAACATATGGTAATGATGTTTTTTGTGTTAGTAAAGTGGTTTTAGAAAACTTAGAAACACAAAGCAAATTATGAAGACATGCATTAGATGCATATGTATGGATGACAAAGGAGGCAATTTAAGGAGAAATGTGATGGTCAAGTTAGGAGGGATGCAAAAAGCAAATGAAAAAGTTCAGTAGATTGCAATATATGGATTATAAGAAAATAGCCAAAATAATATTTAATTGGGTTATGAGTAAAGGACAGGAAATAAGATGGCCCAGAAAGGTACTATGGTACACAGAAGATTTGGATAATAAATTTATGCCAGTATACTTATACAAAAGGTGGATTGATTGTGTTAGGTAAATTGTTGTTTGTTATAGTGGCAAGAAATGAGATATAAGCACGGATACATTAATAAAAAATAGAAGAGCTGGAGAACTAGTATAGAGAGTAAAAAGTGTTTAAATATATATATACACCTAGGTCTCTGTTTACGCGGACTTATTTAACATGATTTTGAAGTTACGTGATTCGTCTTTCACCGGAAGTCGAAGTCCAATAATGCACTATTACTTTAAATAATAAATTTCGCGCACTTATGTTATATTGAAAGTAATAGCACATTATTGGAATTCGACTTTCATCTTAGTAATTTCAATATTTTCAGTGCTTTATAATAGTAAGATTTTATGCAACAAAGAAATTAAAATCATGATTTCCACATTTTATGTATACACACATTAAATTTTACAAGATTATAATGTAAATTTGTTCAAACATTGTGCGTGTTAATTTTGCATTTTAAATCACATTCTGTTTTTGCTTTTTAAAAAAGAACGTAATCAATTATTAATCATTTAGTGTCCACAAGTTTATTTTTAAAAGGTCAGTAATAGTAGCGGGCACAATTAAAAATTAAAATCTGATTTTTAATTGTAATTAACAATTTAAAAATTACTTACGGGTGACTTGAAATTAATGTGATGTAAAACGAAATTTGATTTTTAAACGGAATTGAAAATTAAAGACAAAAATAAGAATTTAATTTTTAGTTGTTAGTTTTAATTAAATTTTTCCCAGCAGTGGTAAATAAATGTCTTTTTATTATCATAAGTCTAAGTTCATAAACAATTAATAAAATCATTGTCATCGTCAACAGAAAACAATTAACACAACATGAGAGTGAACTTGGTGCTAGTTGTATTTCCTCTTGTGAGAATAATTGCTGAGATATTCTTGACTTCATTTACGGAGAAGCCAAATACATCACATCACATCACATGAGAATCTGATTTTTTACTAGTTTGCAAATGAACGTCTTTTGGGGCAAATAGCGATAATAATTAAAACATGTATAAAAAAAATTAAATTACTGTACTGTAAATTATGCATAAAAATATATTATTTTGAATAAAATTAAATATTATAGTTAAAAAAAGTTTGTCTTGTATCATTTTTTTTCAAATTTGAAATTTTTTATTAGTCATATTTTATTTTCTTATTTTTTTTTTTTTTGCGTGAATTTTAAAGTAATTTTACATTGGTGCTTTGCTTTTACGTGAATTTTGAAAAATCACAGACCGCATCCCCTCTTTTTCAATGTAAGTTACGTCTATTTTTGCGTGATTTTGTTTGCACGTGTTTTCTGAGGAATCTGTCTATCGCGTAAAACAAGACCCAGGTGTATATATATATATATATAGAACTAAACAGAATATTGGTGCAAATTAATTTATGATAATAGCAAGGAAAGTAGTTTACTGTTTAAAGCTCAAACAGAATTCTTAACACAAGGGAATATATACATAAATTGAAAAATGTGAGTGATTTAGTCTGCACTTCTGTACGAAAGGTATAGAAAATATTAGGCATCTGTTAATTAAATGTAAATACCTGCATGCAGAAAGAGTCCCAATAAAGAAGTTGTGGAAGACTAAATATAAACAAAATGATTATACAGAAAGTGTGCTCTTATTTTCATGCTGGGTTTGGGAGAAGATAAGGAGGTTTAGATATACAGCCTATGGAGTTGATGAAGATTATATTGTGGAAATGGGATGGAGCAGGATAAAGAAGAATATGGGAAAACATAGGATGGGGAATAGAAAAGGGAGGTAAGGTAGCTAACAGGTTTCTTCTGGGCATAGTGGCTGAGAGATTCCTGAATCTGCAAAAGTTGAAGTTGCAGGGCATCAATGTCACGTTACATAATAATTGATCACCAATTTTTGACATCACACCCATTGTGTCAAATTACAATGTTTAAGATATTTTGTCCAGTCTACATAAAAATTTTAAGTTTTTATTAAAAAATAAGATTTCATAAAAATCACTTATAAAACTATTCTAAATTGTTCCAGCTATTATGTTCAGAAAATCAATTACTAATGTAATGTAAAAAGTAGTAATTGAAAATATGTCAGTAAAATAAATTGATAAACCAAAATAAAAAAAAACATGTCCAAAAATTACTAACATCTATTTAAAATATTATTTAGAGTTTGGAAAATATTAAAATTTGACAAAAAACAAACAAACATCAAATTACTAGCAACTAATGAAATGGCAATTAGCAAATATTAAAATCAAAATGGATATTATGTTTAAAAAACAATTAGTAGAGCCTTGTCTGCAAAGTAAATAAATACTTATATGGAAAAAAATATTTTGAAATTATTTTTATGATTACGTGAACATGATTAAAATTAAAAAACAAAAAGAACATTAAAATGAATAATTAAACTAATTACCAAATACATCACTACACCTAGTTATGAAAGAAGAAAACACATGCTTATGCTGATAGCATACAATTTCAGACATTTCTTTAAAATATTTATAACTTGTTAAATGGTCTTTATTTTACTTTGTTTGTCAGTAAATAGATAGGTTACTGTTATTTGCCAAATATTAAAATCTAAACATAATGCATATTTTATTATTATGCAAAAAAAGTAAATCAAAAATATATGCATAAATTACAACAGGGAGAAAGTGTGGTAATGGCTACTTAATATCTGTCTAAAAATTAAAACAAATTTTGAAGTGTTCATATGAACATTTCCGCAATCACGCTATATTATGAAAAACAATTATATAAAAAATACTTGTTTTTGTTGATCGTTTTTGAACTGTAAATATATATAATATTATTAATAAACAGTTGAATGGGGAAAAATAGACAGTATTAAGCTTATACACATGTGAATATGGTTCGATATATAAAATATAGATGTGGTCTAGGAAAAAATAATAATTTGTTCATCAAACAAAAATTACAATGGCATTGTTTTTTATTTATTATTTTAATCTGTAAATGTTGTTTATTTGTTAATATTTATCTGTCTATATGTCTATGTATATATTGGGAAAAAAAAAGACTGAAGTGGAGTTGGGCTGGACATATTGCTAGAAGAGATGATAATAGATGGACATTTGAAATTTTAAACTGGATTCCAAAAGATTGTAAAATACACAGAAAGAGACCACATGTGAGATGGATGGATGAAATAAGAAAGTGTGCAGGGGTGATGTGGAGAAGAGAAGCTAAAGATAGTAAAAAAATGGATTGAACTTAGAGAGACCTTTATCCTGCAGTGGATTGATAATGGTTGATGATGTCTATGTATCTATATTTACTAATCCACCAGTCTACACATTTGATCATGCATATATCTCTATTTGTTATAACTATATCTATATATCTCTATCCATTCTATCTATATCTATATATCTATATATTCATCCTTATATCTATATGTCAATCTATTCTTCATCTATGTCTATATTTACCCAATGTTGTATATCTAAATATCTATCTAATTACCTCCCTATCTACGTATCTATTCATATAGATGGATATATTCATGAATGAATAGAAAAATAAATAAATAGTTGGAAAGATATATAAAAATGGTGAATAGACATAAAGTTAGATTTAGTTAAATAAACAAAAAAATAAATAGAATGATAAATAAATAGATAGATAAAGAGAAAGTGGACAGATAGGTAGATAGAATGGATGTAAAATAGTTAGACGAATGAGTAAATCAGGTTACATATAGATAAAAAATATATACATTCATAGATAGATAATGGATTAAAAAATAAGTAGGTATTTTGGATGTATGAATATCTAGATGGAGGATTGTATGAATATATATTAAATATATAAATAAATAGCTAGATAAATAATTCCATAAATAACATTATTTCCAAATTGAACTCTAGGATTAGTACTATCCATTACATTTCCAGCTGTATTAACCATCTGACTAAAGTATTGTAGCTCTTACTTCTGTTTAACATTTATTTTCAGTCCTACTTGTTTCCTGTCATCTGATACTCTTGCAATGTTTTCTGAAATTCTGAAGTATAGTTGTAAAAACAACCACATCATATTACAAATATGTGTATATATTTGTGTTTCACAGAGAGTTTTGAATAGGCATTGCAAAACTTTTAGTTCAGTGCATTATTTTCTTTTTTTTTTTTTAATTTGAAAAGACCATACCCATATATATATATATATATATATTTGAATAGACCATACCCATATATATATATATATGCTTATTCAAATCTACATAAGATAAACTTGAAAGTTTTTCATCAGATTCAGAATTTTTATTTTACACCACATGATCACCATTTCTTATGCTTGCTCATAACTGTTAATAAAACAGGCAAAACTCTCCATACAATAGTACCACTCACTTTTATTTTAGTTAGTCAGCTCGTAATTAGTTATGTTATCATTCATCTAAATATTGTTAGCTAGAGATCAAAATACAAATATCCAGTCAAACACTATCATCCATTGAATTTTTATGTCTAATGAATACTGCCATCTCTAACTTTCTTCTATGAAAGGTTGTAAAAAATATCATGGTTCAACTTTCACTTAGATATATGATATAAATTCAAATCATTGATTAGTTATAGAAATTCAGATGAGGATTTTGGCATATTTTGCCTGTTTAAAGAAAAAGAAACTCCATTTATCTTGGCATTATTGGTATCATGTTTATTCATTGAGAATAAAAATATTTCCAAAATAATTGAAAATAGTTAGTTACTATTAATTCAGGCCAATTATTTGTATAAAACTAAATTAAAATTATAATTATATATTCTATACATAACTAAGATAATTCCATTGCTAAAATGTAATCATTTAAAGGCAATATTCAGAGAATGAATTTTAGAATATACACACTTAAATTTAAAATTTCACATTTCTATTTATTATTATTCTAACTATGAACATCTTAGTATTTCCATATATTGTTATTTTAAATGTAATGGTTGCCGTTAATAAGAATGTTTAGCCCGAAAAGACATCAAAGTTATACTTTATACTTTCAATGTTTTCTCTGAATATACATTATTAATGTGATATATGTTCTTTATTACTTTTTACAATGCTTTCTTACAACTTACTATTGACAGTTTTGATTGCTTCAGCAATTTTTTTCAGAACTTCTATTTCTAAGTAGAAGATCTGAAAAATATTGATGGGTCAATCAAAACTGTCAAAAATGAGTTGTATTGTGAAAAATAATAAAGAATATAAATCATATTAATATTATAAAGATTTGTCATTGCTATAAGAAATATAAAGTTATGATATAAATTATTATTATTGCTTTTAATTTATTTATGCACTGCTTTGTATCTTTAGAATCAAATATTACCTTTAATTTATTAATGTACAGTTTTCAATCTTGAAAAGTATTTATTTCCTTATTTACCAATATTTTAATTGACTAATAAAGTATAATATTGTTTTCTAGTGTGTAGAGATAAATCAAGTAATAACCTAGTAAATTGTGAAAATAAATTCATATTCATTCTAGATTTGCCATAAAGTATAAATCCAGTACTATTTTGAATATCCAGTATAACCCATAGCTTTAAGCAATATAATATCTTAACTGATTCAACGTACATATACATGATTTGAGTTTCAAAATACGATTAAAACAACAACTATAAACTATACATATGAACAATTAACAAGTAGGATGCATAAGAAAATTAATCAATTACCACTACATGTAATTTAAAGGCAAAGTTGTAGGATTGGCTTGGCTTAAACAACATGCTTTGGATAATGTGGCTGGGCTGACCTATAACTGGATCCATATGGATATGCATTAATAAATAACTTATTTACAAATGCGCTTATAAATATGATTCGCAGCTACAAATAAAATGATTGTTACATCAAAAACTTTGGATATATATTTTTTTAAATAATCATACTTTCATTTTATCAATTACTTCAATAAAAACAATACTAGATCTAAAATTTAATTGTCTAGAAATTTTTGAATTCTATTCTTGATAAAACATGAATAGAAAAAATCAAATCTACAATTAAACAAAGATAAATATTGAAATGAAATATTTACCCTGACATATCCGTTTCACCTAGTTACATTCTTCAAACCACTCGTTGCCAGGTTTAAATCATAAAAAGTATCTCCAGAGATACTATATATATATATATATATGTGTGTGTGTGTATTAACATAGTTTTATTAAAATTAATGTAAAATTTAATTTAATTCATAACTCGATTTATAATGTAGTTTGATAAACAGAGCAAAACTCTCCATACTGTATTGCCACCAGTGCTAAACAGAGTAATCAATGGATGCCAGAAGGCTTGTGCATAAAATTCCTATCTAATGCCTACTCATGCAATATTCCCACACTAGTTTCTGGCTTGTGGCCTTTGTCAGTGAGGAGCTTTGGATCTGAGAGCACTGCATCTAGATCTTAGGATCTAATGTAACCCTCTAGCAACAACCTTTTATCTCCACTTAACTACAAAACTATGAGAATAAAATTGAAAACACAAAAAAATATTTTCAATCTAAGCTCAATAGCTTATATAGTCATATGGGTCTGAACTCAGTTCAGCACCCATACATTTTGGTGTCTTTGGTTATTTTACAACCATAGTCACCACTATCCTATTAAACAGGATTGGTGTTAAACCATTAAGCATCACATGATCACATCTCCTATACTAGCACATTAATTGTTGATAAACAGAGCAAAACTCTCCATACAGTATTGCCACCTGTGCTAAACAGAGTAATCAATGGATGCCAGAAGGCTTGTGCATAGAATCCCTATCTAATGCCTATTCATGATTTATCCCCAGACTAGTTTCTGGCTTGTGGCCTTTATGCACAAGCCTTCTGCATCCATTGATTACTCTGTTTAGCACAGGTGGCAATACTGTATGGAAATTTTTGCTCTGTTTATCAACAATTAATGTGCTAGTATAAGAGATGTGATCATGTGATGCTTAATGTAGTTTATTAAAAATGCATGTACACCTGGGTCTCATTTTATGCGATAGATAGGTTCCTCAGAAAACACACGCAAATGAAATCTTGCAAAAATAGACGTAACTTACATTGAAAAATGGGGGATGTGGTCTGTGATTTTTCAAAATTTGCATAAAAGCAAAGCATCAACTTAAAATTACTTTAAAATTCGTGCAAAAAAATAAGGAAATAACATATGACTAATAAAAAATTTCAAATTTGAAAAAAAATGATACAAAGCAAACTTTTTTTAACTATAATATTTAATTTTATTCAAAATAATATATTTTTATGCATAATTTACAGTACAGTAATTTACATTTTTTTATACACGTTTTAATTATTATCGATGAACAGGTTCGTTTGAAAACTGGTAAAAAAATCAGATTCTTCTGAAGAGGAAACACAACTAACACCAACTTCACTCTCATGTTGTGTTACTGATTTTCTGGTGACAATGTAATTAGTAATTAATCTTTGAGACAATGATTTTATTAATTGTTTATGAAGCTCATGATATCCAGACATACAACCATTTAGCTCTCATTGGAATTTAAGAGCACATTAATGATTAGTGTCATTAATAAGAAAATAATAATTGATTACATTCTTTTTTAAAAAGCAAAAACAGAATGTGATTTAAAATGCAAAATTAACACGTGCAATGTTTGAACAAATTTACATTATAATCTTGTAAAATTTAATGTGTGTATACATAAAATGTGGAAATCATGATTTTAATTTCATTATTGCATAAAATCTTACTATTATAAAGCACTGAAAATATTGAAATTACTAAGATAAAAGTCGAATTCCAATAATGTTCTATTACTTTCAATATAATGTAAGTCTGTGAAATTTATTATTTAAAGTAATAGTGCATTATTGGAGGTCGACTTCCAGTGAAACATGAATCGCATAACTTCAAAATCGTGATTAATAAGTCCGCGTAAAAAGAGACCCAGGTGTAAATATGTGGCTTGTATGTATTACCACAATATATATATATTAGACATATTCTATTTTTGCAATTTGTTATTTTTTTTTATTTATGATACTTTCTAAAACCTATTTCTAGAATAATCTGTAAAATAATATCACACAATTCAAATTTAAGTTGGGACAGTAAGCTAATTAATATTAAAAGTTATTAAACAATAGATGTTTGTCAAAATATATTTTATTTCTAAGATAAACATCTAACTAATTTTGTAAATCACTAAAATCTTATATGAAAACAAAAATAAAATTCTTAAAAATAACCTCGTCAAGAAATACACAAAAAACAGGAGTTATTTTGGTTCTTAAAATTATAAAACTTCATGTGTTAATGGCTTGTTCTTGCTGGAGAGAAAATAATTAAAATATATAATGTAATGGAAGGTGAGTATATATAGGCCAACTTTTTCTAGGTAAGATATACACTGCCAAATTTTTTAAGCATGGCTAACAGAATCCATAATGGTTGAATTTTTAATATGGATGAGCAGTAGAGGCAGGAGTTACTGTTCTCCAAGCCTGGAGAATGGTGGAAGAAAAAATTCTGTAACTGACCCGCTGTATTGATATTATTACCTGGAGAGATGTGCTGCCTATTACAAAATAATTTTTGCTACCATACCCACAAACAAAAATTAATGTGAACAACAATAAATCAAAGGTAAAAATCTTAATGCCACTGCAAAGAACTCTGAAATGAACATTCTAAAACTATATCTATTATATAACTATAACCGAAAGTTCAAAGTAAATTTTAATCTCCAAAACCTTTCATCTATTTAAATAGTAAAGTCATTAATAGATACTGTTTTACTCTCTGTAATTTTAATATCTGTAAAATCTTTAATTCTGTATAAACTAAAATATAAAATTAATGAACATGCTAGTAATTGTACCCTATATTTATTTTTGTGCTTGCAGTGATGCCTATGCTGTTGTGTAAATTTTAGTTATTAAGTTTTTGTTTTTTTATGAATATGCTAATATGCCAAATGTAACTAAAAACAGTGAGCATATTCACTGTAGTAAGTTTGTACTGAAGATATTATTTCTATCTCCAATCTAACAAATATTGAATAATGCTTAATTATCTCTAACCTGAATCGCTGTTTCAAAATTAGATTAAATAGTTATAATATTTGGTCATTTGGTGATCACTATAATGACTCAAATTGTTTGAAAATTTAGTCCTTAATAAATTATTATTCTGTTTTACCAATATATGATTTCTAAAGGTTATTTTACTTTAGAAAGGAATTCTGTACAAAGATATATGTTACAAAGCTATACTTTGTAGCTAAATTTTGTATTTCATCATTATTTCTAACTCCTTAAAATTTACCTCTTACTATTAAAATCTGATTGATGTTGCAGATCAGTTATTTATTAGACAGGATTATTAGTTTATTAATTCAGTCCCTTTATTATTGCATTAATTTTAATTTTTAGATTATGAACTGGCTTGTGTTAGCTGTCCAATGATTTTTAATTTATTTTGAGGCATTTGTAATTATTTGTAGTATAGATGTTATACTGTCTTTGTGTGTTGTGGTTGTGGACTTATGATATAGGTATAGATTTATCCCTATCTTGCTAGACCTTATGCGCCAATGGCAAATACTGCCCTGTTATTGACTGCTCATGTAATGGTGGACATAGGTCACACCCAGAGACCAAATTGTTTGGGTATGAGCACCAAATATGCAACTGGTGTACTGACCAAGGACTTTTAATGAGCATATTTAATCTCTGAAGTTTGTATGTTTCAAATTAATTAATTCATTAGCAAGCTGTTCATTCTGAATGAACTGCACATCTTATATGTGGAAATAACTTCTCATCTGCACTGCCAAATCCCTAATAAAATTTAGTAATTTGCTTATAGTGGATCACATGCACATCTCCCCCCATGTAGATACATATTTGTGACTTTATACAAAACTATGAGAATCTCTGGTATAATAGATCATGATTCACATCACCTCTCAAGCTTAATGACTATGCTTAAACCCTAATTTACTCAGTTTAAATATCAGAAATATTAATGTTACAGAAGATAATATATATGTCTGGTTATTCCCATTATCTCTGTTACTTGGCAAACCATAATAATAGAATTGGATATCATTTGTCATATTAAATTATCATAGACATCAACTATTCACTAAGCACAAAGGCTGTTGCATTAACTTGAATGAATTCTCTGATACTATATTACCTTTAATTAACTTGCTATGTCTGATAGCTTTGAATTAATATAATCTAATCTATAATTGAGAATAACTTGTCATGTTTTATGTTAATTATTGTCAACTGTAATAATATTATTTAAATTTACCTCAGCTCCATAATCATTTTTCTCCTACTCTAATCCAATTAAATTATTAATTAAATGCATTTACTATATGTAATAATTATAATAGTAATATTAGTAATTTATTAATTAGATTTATTTTATCATAACCAAGTTGTGTTGCATTGTGTAGTAAAGTTTACAGTCTCATTCTTCTCCCTGTTCAGAAATGTACTGTGAGCTAAATAAAACTTGTAGGTATACCCAGTAATGTTATTCCTAGAGTGTTAAATCATGAATCACTGGTAAATAGGTTGAAACTTCAGTGGATTTCAAGACTCCTATATCCCTTATCGACTAGGTTTGGTATATTTTACCAGCATTCTAGGTTTTATGTGAAAATACAATTCTGAACGTAACAATATACAATCAAAATTAAACAGATAAGGCTTATGTGATATTTTTTTTATCTTTTTCACGCTTGAAAGCCTCACAAGTGCAATACTAAAATAATTATAATAACCCAGGCAACATTGTCTTACATCTGTTTCATCAACATATAGTTCTCAGACTAACTCTAATGGATAATGGAATATGTAGGTAAAGTCTAAGATCTCAGTTGCAAATAATTTTATTTTTAACAAAAGTAATATAAATAATATATATTTAAAAAATAAGAATATATATATATATTATTATTATTATTATTACAACTAATTTCAAATAATCTCGAGTGCATTTCTTTATTGGCACATATGTGTTAGTGAAATAAAAATAAGATTTATACACGAATACTTTCAACATATTAGTGAATCATGCTCATACATCCAGGGTTTTGGAAAGCACATTATTTGCAATAATCCATTTAGCAGAAGATTAATATATTATATGATCATACTAAGATTATATTTGCAAACTGTAGGAACTTGTGGAAAAAAAACTTTGTCTTTTGTAATATATATTTGAATATTGTAATCCTCGCCCGTAGTCCTTGAGCAATACCTATATAAAAAAAGGCATTTTTTTCTGTTTGTTTGTGAAAAAAACAATAAATTAAGTAATGCATCTTTCAAAGGAATTAAAAACTATTAAATTAAAACAACATTTTAGATAATTATTCTTTATAGTTAAATCAGATATTATTTTTATTTAATTTAAAGGAAATAATGAAATTTGTATTCGGTGTTTGCATTTTTCAAAGATATTCTTTTTTTAGTTTTAATGGCTTTCTTTTAAAACTAGAATATAAATTACCTTTTATTAATTCAAAAAACTTTAAAATTAAAATTCTAATGTATAAACAAACTTTCTAAGTGAGTGTAAACATTATATATATATAATTTTGCCTATACATACAGTTTAATTGTCGACTAATTAAAAATAAACAATGTTTTATTACATTTTATTAGCTTTGCTTGAAATGTTAAAAAGACGTTTGTTTACCTTTTTCTATCACATACATAAGATGGCAATCGCATTGTTTATTTATATGCTTTAGACAAAAATAAAAAAACCTTTTGAAAATTCATGCCACTAATTTTTTTACATTTTTTATAAAATTAAATTATTAAAACTTTATATTAGAATTATCTGCAGAAAAAAATCTTTAAACGAATACGACATTCTATAACTAAAAATGAAAAATTACTTGGGAGTTCATACAAAGTTCAAGCAATCGAAGTGTCAGAGGTGAACCGCAACCAATGAACATTGAACTTTAGGCTACCAATGCATTAACCACTAAGGATAAAATAATCAAATGCTTTATTGTTTGGTGGGTTATTAAAATATCAGTGGCAAAAATAACATAAAGAGGTTGTGATCAATGGACTTTAATTACAGTATGAATTCATAACTACATCAAACTATGCAATGTATTTTTAAATATACCATCTATTCAAATTGTAATTCACTAAATATCTCCCAGACAGTCATTTTAGTGTAACATTTTATCTAAACTTTAATATATAACATTTATGCAACACTATTGCTAATGATTACTTTTAGAAAAACAATCCTACATGATTTATTTCATAGTTTAGGGTTTTTTAAAAAAAGCTTACTTTCAACCACAAAATAGTTTTAATAATTTCAAATGCTGAAAATTGGCATATATGTATCAATCCAATATATAATTACATTAACAATTTAGAATTATCATGTTTGTTTTATTAAATATCGTTGTGTTTTAACTTTAGAGCAGATTAATACACAAACAATAATCTTTAAAAATCAATGATAAAATAAAAAAAGATGAAAGCTGAATGCTGGATTAGTAAGATTAATTTGAAAAATGAATATTTAAAATAATTCAGACTGGAACATCTGCATGAAAGTGTACACACATACATAAATAAAAACATAAAATATAATATTGTATTAAGAATTGATTCATAAGTAAAAACTGCTAAACACATTTATTACAAACTTTCTTTTCAAAAACATAAGCATAATTTCTTTTAATATTGTCATTTCTACCAAAAGCACTCCAACTAAGTTTAATTCTATGATTAATTTCATCTATTATGATTTCATCTATAGTAATAATCTGACCAATGTATTTATACTTGTTAACTTTTTCTAAGTCATCATAATCAATCTTTATTTTCATTTTTTTTAAAAATTCATTGAACATTACTTTAGTCTTTTTAATATTTACCTTTAATCCTACTGTTTTACTTTATCTAATAACTCTTGTAAGATTTCTGGAATCACTACAACATTATTAGCAAAAACAACTACATAATCTGCAAAATCTAAATGACTTAAATAACCCCCCTTTTTCACTTCTAGCTTCTCATTTTAAACCATAAAATACTTCTTACAGCACTTAATACGAGAGCAATACAGAGATTTCAGACCATTCAAAGAAGTATGGAGAGATTCATATTAGGAGTAACAAGAATATATCAAAAGCACAATATAAGGGTAAGAGAACAAAAAGGTTACTGATATTATTGAAAGAATTAAAAGACTATAGGGGAGTTGGATGGACATATTGCTAGAAGCGATGATAGTAAATGGATAATTGAAATCATAAATTGAATTCCAAGAAATTTTAAAAGACCCATAAAGAGACTACATGTGAGATGGATGGATGAAATAAGAAAGTGTGTAGGGGCAATGTAAAGAAGAGAGACTAGATATCAGAGAATATGAATTGAACTTGGAGACACCTTCAGCCTATGATGTATTGATAATGGTTGACAATGATGATGATGATTAAGAATTGATATGAATTAAAAGGTCAAATTATAATGAAGTTCAAATATAACTTGTTTGAAATGTTTAAATAAATGCTGTTTAATCTTTATTTTTAAATTCCACCAAATAAATATTTTTCTTCTTTTATCAAATCTACATTTTTCCCCTTGAACATGCATTCTATTCTCAATTTGTATATAGTTTCTATTAATACCTACAAAAATTTAATGTAAAATTAATATTTATAATATAATATACAGAAGAAAGGGTATTGGAATTAACAAATTAAGTTGTTACAGTTGATCGATATTAATCATTATTTTAATTTTTTATTTATATTAATTCTCTGCCTTGCTGTCTTACAAATTTTTATCTGTAATGCATTTTGGTAATAATAAATTAGTCTTTCTTTTTTAACTACAAGATCTCTCTTTCATATGTAATGATATTTTAGAATCATGTTTGTATCACATATTTATCATTTAATAACTTTTGATATATTTTGATGCTATAAATTCCCATATATTATTTTAACAGCTTTTTAGTCCAGTACCTTTTTTTTTTTTACAACTTTATCTACTGCTATCCTTTGTATAATCTACATTCCTAGTTACTTTTCATCTTCATTTTTTTTTAAAATTCCAAATCTATTTTTCAATATTATATTGTATTCTCCCAACAAACATTTTTTGTTGTTGTTTTTATTGTGCTAATTTTCAGGTCTTATTTCTATGATAAAATTCAAGCCACAATAAATAAAGCACCTGAAACCAAAATTATTTGATCAACAGCATGTCACAGTATATAAAATGTCTTATTATTTATTTTAAGCAATGCAGAAAGTAGGCAATATTTTTATTTAGATTTCTTAATAATCATTATGCCATTCAAAGTCATATTTCTGTTTTTATTTTTGTATGTATATGGTTACATATTTTTTTCATGGTTTTAATAAGGAATTTCAGCCTTTTACATAATCTTTTTGAGAAAGATAATATTATATACTATTTTAATATTCTACCAATTTTATTTTCATATTACTTGAAGCATGTAAAACAAGAAGTATGTTATAAACATTTTTTGTATGAAATATGTTTTTTTTTTTTCCAAGATCATATATTCATACCAAATGTGTTTAATATTTACTGAGGCTATAACCTCGATAATATGCATATAAAATGCGATAGTAGGGACCTCTACAGGTGTTTTAACCACAAGCTTATGCTATGGAAGAAAAGAGGGGAACCCTTCTTTACTTCAACCTACTTTCTATTTAAATAGGTGAAGCTGAAGCGGTTAGATCTGCGAGCGTGAAGCTATTCAATACTTCACTGATTAAGTCCACATTTCTTATTACACATTAACACTCATGAAATCTTTCGATTTACAATGAGTCAATGGAAAGATTTTATATTTAGAAATCTATTACAGTAATTTAAAGTTGTAATTATAAATTTATTAAATGCACATTGATTACATAAGTAATATTTACTGAGGCTATAACCTTGATAATATGCATATAAAATAGCTTCACGCTCACAGATTTAACAACTTCAGCTTCACCTATTTAAATAGAAAGTAGATTGAAGTAAAGAAGGGTTCCCTCTTTTCTTCCATAGCATAAGCTTGTGGTTAAAACACCTGTAAAGGTCCCTACTATCGTATTTTATACACATATTATCGAGGTTATAGCCTCAGTAAATATTACTTACGTAATCAATGTGCGCTTAATAAATTTATAATTACAACATCAAATGTGTTTGTAAGAATTTCCTATATGTTTGACTCAACAAATTAACAATCACTATTTTCACAGCTGTTTTTGTGCCCTTTTAAAAAAATGTTGTATTACATGATATTTTAAATTTAGTAAAGAGCTCATTTATGTTAATTTAATATCTGTGAAATACTCAATTAATTGTTTTTATAACAACTTACTTTTTAAATAATTCAAATCAAATTTAAGCAGATGCAGAAACTTCTCTGTTTTTAACCATAAAATTACAGGCTTTAATGCAGACTAAAATATAATAATATATATACAAAGAATATATAGAGAAAAACTTTCATAAAGTACATTTCTAAGCAGTATATGCTTTGCTGGCTTTTGATTATTACTATTTAAAAATATTTTATGATTGCTTTTCCCTATATGGTCTTCATATATCTATTGTTACATTTTCTGTTTTTGATCATTTATGCCTATTATCATTTCATTATTTTTTTTAATGTTATAAAATATTCTGTTTGTACATTGTTTCTCATCCACATTTTCAAATTTCATCCTATTAACAAACATTTATAATTTTGTTTCCAATTTCTGCATTGTAATTGAGTCATATGAAATATTTTTTCCTTAAATTCTTAATAATCATCCAGCTTTTGATCATATTTTTCTATCTAAATTATGAATCAATTCTTTACAATTTTTTTTCTATGTTTTATTTTTTCATTATTAGTTTCTTTTATAAATTTGTTTGGATGTGTTTTTGTTTTTGTATTTAATAGTTTCTTTATTTGTTTGAATATTTAAATGTTTCTAATATATATGTTGGTTACCCAATTTTCAACCATTTGGTACTACCAGTATATTTTTTTTTATAATAATTTTCTTTATATATACTTAATATCATTTTTGTAATTGCATACATATTAATAATTTATCTAATTGAAATGTTCTTCAATGGTTGCAAAATCGTTTCATAGTTGTAACTTTTCATTACATCAATACCTACACAATATTTCAACATGATCATGTTTTATGTTAACTATATTACTCATTAAAAACCAGTCAACTCTTAGACAATCCCAAAATCAATAACAATCGACTATTTCTAACTGTCATCAAGGCAACACATTAAACTCTAAGTCTTACTTTATCTTAGCTAGAAATATTATTTTTATTTAAAGAAAATTATGATGGTTATGTTAGCATTGCAATTTCCACTTGTATTATATTCCTATTTTAAAATCTTATGCCTATAAATATCTGTAGTATACAATGTTATGATTTAGCTAAATTTAGTTCTTAATTTAACTAGATGTTCCTTTTAATG
The DNA here is from genome assembly GCA_028023455.1 of Epiperipatus broadwayi. Classification (NCBI taxonomy): domain Eukaryota; kingdom Metazoa; phylum Onychophora; class Udeonychophora; order Euonychophora; family Peripatidae; genus Epiperipatus; species Epiperipatus broadwayi. Next base: position 388,939 of record JAQFVV010000517.1, read on the forward strand.
TGTCACTTACTGACTTTATATGTTATTACTTATAAATACTCCCACATACGCTATTCCATAAAATAAATTTTGGTTTTGTATATTTCACATATACAGTAAATTAATGATCAAATAAAAAGATTATTTAGCCCACATATATGTAAATCATTTTAAAAATGATTAAGGATGTTCTCCAATTTTGCATCAATGGCAAATTATTGAAATTGTCTGTTCTATAGGAATGCTAGTGTAAGTATTGATGTATAATTCAATCACATCAAAACCAATGTAATCTAAAATTATATGAAAATATCCATGTTAAAGTGTTAACTAAGCACAGAATGACATTCTTGTAATATGAGGTTAATTTGTGAATAATAAATCTATGTATAAAATTCCAATTATATAATTATGTTTATTAAATATTATATAAAACCAAATCTCTCTTGATCATTGCATTTCTTTATTGAATTTGGTTAAATTGTTAATGTCATGATGTGGCTAAAGTCATAAGGTCCTGCTAATTATGAATATATATCTATCTTTACCACATATATAAATGCACTTATCATGATTTCCCACAGAGTCTCTTTGTTTCTCCACTTTGCAATGCCAGCTGAAAATAATATAAAATAATCATGTATCATCAGAGTTGCTGCTCATAAGTTGTTGGATCTAGAGACTGGGCATATGGAGCAGTGTTCATGAGTGTTCCTGACATGTATATCTCACTCATGATTGGACTCTAGGTACTTATGCTTACATTTTAGATCTGGTTGGATGGTCATGTGAATCGACCAGTATAATGTAATCTAGACAGATGAAAAAGGTAAGTGATTTTTAAAATTTGCATTTCATGCTGAACCAGCAGTAAAAACGACCAATATTAAGTAATGAATTCAAGGTACATTATTTATATCATGAGATAATGTAACAGTACTATGACAAAGAATTTCATTTAGCATCAGAATATTTTATAAATTTTTCTTGAGTTTATATCTAGACTGAATCTTGAATTTGTCATATAACCAAGTTCGGTTCCGTTAGTCATTTAGTGAAAAGATATTTAGCTATTTTTTTCTTTTGAAAAAAGGTAACTTCTCGTTTATTTTAGTTATCATATGAACGTCTATACACTATTTTATTAAAATTATCAAATTATAAGAAGATATAATGCCCATCAGTGGTAAATGGAATATCGTTCTTTTACAATATTGAATTATTTTTTTTTACTATAAGTTTTAAAATCACATATTATAAGCATTCACAAATATACTTTGTAATAATTAATTTTAAAAATTGAATTTAAGCTTTTTAAAAAGTAATATTTAACTATATTATTAATTCATGTATATACAATACGCAAAAAATAATAAGAAAATATTAATGAGAAAAAATAAGATAAGCTTTCAGTAGCTTTTGTTTTTTTAAAACATTTTACAAATGGAATATTTTCAAAAGAAAAAAGTTCATGATAAACCTTTTGTTATATACATAAACCTTGTAAACAAAATAATTCTTCAAAAATCAGATTGTGTAATATTTCAATATATATATATTTACTTAAGAAACATTTTCTTTTTATTAAAACAATAATATAATACTCTTGCGCTTTCTTTAAATATTCTATAGTATTTCCAGATATAAATTTCTTAGCAATTTTTTTACTGATAAGTAAAAAGTTGCTAGACCCATTACAATCTTTAAGAATATATATACTACACAACTGACTTAAAAACAGATATTATAACTCCCAAGAGTGTTTTATGGTGGCAAACAATAAAAAATATTTGGACGTCATCAGGGACAGCATGATATCATTCATTAAACGATATTTAAACAGTAATGGTCACTATTCAGTGAAGATTTATATATATATATATAATCAAAACTACCCCAAATCTAAAATTAAACCAGACCAGCATAAAAATAATATTAAAACACAACCTATATATATACAATGCATTATTTGCTCTCTTTTCTGTAAAAACGGACATGTAGTGTTTAAATGTTATTTAGTAAATAATGACATATAGACCCTAATGAAGTCAAAGTAACTGTGTTATTACTTGCCACAGTAAAACACTCTTGGCAGATTTCAAGAATTGGAAATAACTGTTTAATATTAAATGGTATAATACTGGACTTTGTGAAAATAGAAAACAAGGTGAAATATATAATTGGTTTATGTATTGAACTACAAAAGAACATACATTGGAAGGGCAAATGAATTAGGATTTATTATGGATAAAAATGAAATAACATTGTGGAGATAAAAGATGTTCCACACACATTGATAAGATTAATTATCAACTTAATGGTAAATAATAAATGCAGATGATTCAGATTTCTGCCCCAACAAATTCTTATTGTGATGAAGAAGTAGAGAATTTTTATATTGATATTACAAAACGTTTTGATCAGACAAACATTTTATAATTGCCATAAAAGACTATTGCTAGAATTGGTAAATTATCGAAAATGCTGTAGGTAAATTTGATTATGGTAAAAAGATGTGGAATTTGTAGAAAAAGAAAAAAATATATATTATTATTTTTTTGAGGGATAGAAATTGACATGGTAGCATAAATTTTGTTATTTTTAGCTTACAGAAAATATGTATCTCAAGATTATAATAATCCTAATTAATTTAAGACAGGAAGTGATCATCAATTACTGAGAGATAGATAATTGGTAATACAAAATTAGGGAGAGTAAATTATAAAAAAAAACATTATTCACAGTTGATATTCTTAATAGTCAGAAGGATTCCAATGACTTTAAATCAGAATGTGCAAATCATTTTCAAATGTTATCAGATTTTGATCATGATTCAGGTTTGAACAAAATCAACAGGAAAATTGCTTTCACAATTTTAAAAACTGCAACAAAATAGCAGATAAGAAGCAGAAATTGACCAGTAAGATTTCTACACTGAGACAAGAAAATTTAAGAAGAAAAAAAAGGAATATGAAAATATATAAAAATGATGAATTAATAAGAATTGAATATCTCAATTTTTGTAAAATGGTGTGAGAAAGAGTTGATAATGATATAAAAAAATATAATTGTGAACTATTGAGGAAAGCTAGAGAAGAAAACAAAAGTCTTAAGAGTGTAAAACAACATTTTGGTATTGGTAGGACACATATATGCAATAAGAAATAAGATGGAACTATTTGTAAAAAGAGAAATGGCATCATAAATGTATATCAAAAATTATATAGGAATAAAAAACAGGAAAAAAAATACTCTAGTATATTATCTGAATTTCCAAAAGTTTAAATAAAGAAGTGAGACATGCAATTAAATTTATAAAGAAGAGAGAAGCTTCAGATAATTATTGAATTATAATCAATATCTTAAAAAAAGCAGGTGAAAAAATATTTTTTTTTAGCATAGTTAAATTTCAAATGTCTAAACGGTAAATATATACTAGATAATTGGAAGAATGCAATATTAATATTTAAAAATAATAATAAAGAAGATAAGAGGCTATCAGTCTTCATCTGTTTTAAACAAAATTTTTATGAAAATAATTACAAATCATCTACAGTAATCTTTGGATTAAGCTGAGCAAAATATTACGAAAAAGCATTTGATTGTATAAGCAATTAAAGCAATGAATCTTTAATTTATAGATCCAGCATATTGTCAAATTCTGAAGAATATTTATAAAAATTGAACAACAAGAATTAGATTACATAATGATACTATGAAGATTAACATTGTAAAGAGTGTACAACAGAGTGATTCCATATCTCCAAAACATTTTGCAGCATCTAAGGAAGTATAAGTAAATGGAAATTATTTAAGTTATCTTGATTTTTCAGATGATGTAACTGTTTTTGCAAATAGTGCTTTAGAGTTTCAGCAAATGTTGTAAGATTTATCTGATGAAATTAGAAAAGATATGACTAAAAGTAAACGTTAAAAAGACTAAAATAATATTCATTAGATTTTTAAAAAAAGAAAATAAAGATTGATAATATATGACATAGAAGAAATTAACAACTACAAATACATTTTATTACAGATGAAAACATAATGGATAAAATTTATTATAAAATTAAACTTGGTTAGAGTATATTTCATGGAATAAATTAATATTAAAAGGAAATATGTTTATGTATTTGAAAAGAAAGATTTTTAATAAATGTCCTTTACCAGTTCTTATTCATGAATATAAAACTTGAACACTTAAAAGAAAAACAATACAGTGACTTCAGACTACTCAGCAAAGTTATGGGGAGATGCATGTTCAAAATAGCAAGAAGAGATTGAAAACATATTAAATGTGTGTGAGAACAATCAGGTGTTACTGACATCATTGAAATAATTGAGAGTCTAAAGTGGTGTTAAGCTGGACATATTGTTGAAATAAATGAGAATAGATTGGCTGTTAAAATCTTAAACTACATTCAAAGAAATTATTAAAGATCTAATAATAAATCACATGTGAGATATATGACTGGAATAAAGAAATGTTTTGGGTGATGTGGAAAAAAGACCCTAGAGATTGGAGAAATTGGATTGAACTCCAGAGACTTTCAACTTACAGTAAATCAACAGCTAGAATGTTTTAAATAAAGTTAGTGAATGTTATTTTTTATCATTAAAATAAGATAAATATATTATATTTCATATTTCATTATTTAGATAAATATAATAGTCTAGAAGAGAAAGTGTGATAAAATTAATAGCAATAATAATGAAAAAAATGCATATTTATAATGTACAATAAATATATTGTTATGTGTTAGTGCTTGTAGGAGTTAAGGTTAAATATTTAATTTACATATTCCATTATTTTAATATATTCTACTTGTTCAACTTATGAGATGTATATATTAAATATGTATATTAAGGATTTTGATGATGACCAAATATATGTAAAAGAAATCAAAACATTGGAAATCTCATATTGAAAAGTATAAAAATTAAAAAGCATTTAGTATTTTTTGATAATAAAAACAGCAAATGTGAGGGAAGTAGAAGTTTATTAAACAAATTATTGATAAAACTATATTTAGAAATCTGATAACAATATGGATAAAGAAAAGTAGATGTGACTAAAAAGCATAATTATCTCCAATATATGAATCCTCTATATTAGAAATGACAATTTATATATATATGATAATTTTATACTTCAACACCAGTTTCACATAGTAAAATAGACAGTGCTATTAAGCAATACATAATTTTGCTCATTTGATTTTTTTGCTTTTCTACCAAGATGTTTATATAAAAATATGTCCGCATATCTGTACAAACGCATATTGAATTTTTTATAGTGCCGTGATTAGAACATTAAACTTGGACTTAGAATCAGGATGTTGTAAGTTTTCAGTTTTAAATAAATTTAGGATTTATTTCAGACATATAGTTATGGCTAACACAATTGATCATGAAGATGTTATTTAATAAATAAGTAGTTAGTTTTACATACTAGAAGAAACTGTTTTATTATTTGTTTTTGAAAATGTATTGAAGAAATCTTTTTGCCATATGCAATTAATATTTATTTAATATATATGCACACATGCAAAGCACTGTTTCGCATAAAACTAATACTTATCGACCATTCTTTTATACTTAAATAAAATATTAAAGCAGTAGCAATTTTTTCACACAATAGTTCTACCTGATGTAAGCTCAAGTAATTGTTAGGTGATAAAAAGTTGTGCATTTTATTGTCTATCCTATGTCTTCACATCCAATAATATAGGATTAGCTACTGACTTATGGCTTTCATCAATGAGGAATCTTGTATTGAGAGCAGTGTATCTGAAGCTTTTGATTTACCCCTCAATCACTTTTTCTTTATCTTTTTGATTAACTATTAAGCTACCACCTCAAACTGAAACCTGTATTACATTTTCAATCCAAGCTTATTTGCTAGTATAATCATATAAATCATAATTCTGTTTTAGCACCTACATATTTTAGTTTTTTTTGATTTATCAATAATCACTATCATCTTTGTTTTTTGTATAGGATTGTATTCATTCCCCAAACCTTCATATGAATACCATTATTTTATGATCACTCAAGCTATTAAAACAGTTGCAAATAGTGTCCCCTAGTTTAAGCTCTATTAACTTCTAGAAGATTGAACACTTTAATTCCAATCCTCAGACATTGAAAAGGTCCTAGATAAAAATTAAAATGTATAATATTTTAGTATCTCTTGATTACTAGTGCTTACAATAAATGACATTATTATGTGAGGGAAATATTCTACTGTTTTAACAGCTTGTGTAAGCATAAAAATGGTGACCATGACATATTGTAGTGATTTAATATCAATCCTTGCCAAAGGATAGAGGTGACTGTGATTATAAAAATGAAAGCTATCATAATATATAAATGCTGAACCAGATTCAGATCAGTATGAATATATAGGCAAATTATCTTGAATGGGAAACATTAGTGTGTTTTAGGTTGGGCTATATATTTATGTGTATGCCTATATATTCAAATATTGATTATTGATGAATAATATTTTTACTCAACAGTTCTGAATATTATTGAAAACTATTTTGATAGTAATACTTTCTTTACATAAACTTTCTTGAAAAATTGGTCTGTAAAGTCAATTCCTTTATAGAAACTAACTATTATCTTTCCTATCCATTTAAGTGTCAGTAAGCCAATGAAAACAGAAAAAAAATATAACTGACTGTTTCAGAGATCACAACATTCTTTCCTCAAAGAATACATTTTCTTAAGTCTTACAAAAGTGAATGATATTTTAAAAGAATATTTAATATATTTTTTTTCCATAAATTATTAATTTTTTTTTTTTTACATATTACAGTTATTTTATACATTATACAAGAATTTTCAAATCATTAAATAACTACATCATTTCGTAATCAAACAAGATGGCATTTAAATAATATAGTAGATCTATTTTATCATATATTATTTTATATTAAGTAAGTGTTTGTATTTTTTTTTTAAAATTTATGTTGAATGAAATTTTAATAAATTAATAGACAAATAATACAATTATGTTAAAATCAATTTTTACCAACATTTTATTTTGTGATTGCCATTTAAAAACTGCCATATTCAACAGTGAGAAAGCATTATGATGAGGTGGATAATACATTCATCTTCCTTAATATAAGTTCAAATCCAATTTCGTAAAAAACTTGGAATTTGTTTTAAAGTTCTAATTAGATTAAATATTTTTAGATAGTTGTCTAAATACAATTACCATACAAGAAAAGCATGAATACAAACCACAAAAAACATTGTTGACAAATAAATGATATACATGGTAAATAATGGTTGTTCACTTTACAGTTCTTTTGTGGAGTATTTGGAAGCTTTTTTTTATCCTGAAGGTACCAAATGTGTTTCACTCTTTTTATAATTAATAACAATAATGTAAATGGACAATATAAAGTAATTCTCTACTTTTAATTCAATAGTATACATGTAATGTATTATTTTAAAGGTATATATTGAAGCAGTAAGATCTGAGTTCGATCATAGCTTCATGACATTTAGCCATAAGCCCACTTCAAACCCTAGTACTAACCGTAAATTTCCGATGCAATGGGGTTTTATACATTCAGTCCATGCTAATTTCCATAAAGAATAACTTATTTCATAAATGTGTATAAAATTAATTAGTTTCAGATTTAAATTGATCAATCCTATTAATAAATTTATGATAGAATTATTCATGAATTTATGTATTATAAATGTGTGGATTGTGCGTATATATTTGTAAATATTTAAATATATATAATTGTGTAAAAGTTTCATTGCATCGGGAATGTTTGATTTTATTTTAAATAATTTGTTAGAGATTTATGGACTAAAAGCTACATTCTTTCGATAAGCTTTCAGATTTTCCCTTTCCAAAAACAACAGTTAAAGTTTTATTAATTAGAAAAAAGATAAGGATATCCTAATTAAAATCATTTTCTGATTTTAAGAATTCATTTTCTAATTAGAAAATGAATTCAAGTTAATGAGTTTGAAAGCCTTATCGAAGGAATGTATCTAAAACAACCAGTAAATCTAAAAACATTGATAATGAAAGAAGCACTAGCCTGAAGGCATCAGAGGACAGTATATATAGCTCTGAAAAGTTTAAAAATAAAAAAAAAGCCAACTTTGTTGTAGAGAAGTACAGTAAACTCTGTGCATTTTAAATAGTGTTTTGATCATGGTAAGGGGCTAAATGTCAGGAAACTGGCTATCAGTGCCTGAAGTTCCCTGAAAATCTTCAATGGAGCTGCAGAATCTTTTCTAGACAAATCATGCTGCCAAAATCAAATAAAATGCTGTTCAAGTAATCAACTAAATGCATGCCTAAGTTTTTACCAACTCGGACATGAAACCTAAGGATCCAGCCTGGAAGAAATGGGTAATATATTTCCATAATGAACCTTAAACTTTCTGGCTAGTTCCAAACTTTACTTTACACTCCCTTTAAGAGCTCTTTTCATTCTATGAATGTCATAATCTCTGTGTAATAATTTCTGTGTAAACTTACTTTTATCTATGATATTATATCGTAATTCTCTCAACTTCTATTCTTTAACTTTCCCTTTTCTTACTTGGCGGTTCATTTATTATATTATATATATATATATGTGTGTGTGTGTGTTTCATTTATTAATGTTGTTATTTTAATTATATGCCAATAATACGTAGAAAATATAATATTAAATCTGATAATAATTCTCGCCCATTAGAACTAGATTTATACAGTTCTATCAATTATCGAATCAAAAAAAATTATTAAATGTGTGTTATTTTTATAATTGGCTAATAATAAATTATTAGCTTCGTTTCTAATCTATGCCACCGCTATTTTCTCATTCCACTAATATTTATTTATTCAAATATAATCTTAAAATGTTTTTAGTGCAAAAAGGCCAATAAAGGGATCAAATATATTCTAATTCAAATTGCTGTTACTCGCTATTAAGATTCAGGAAAGGCACGATGATTGGGGCATAATTAATATGATTTACAAATACTTTAAAATAGTTATCCTTAAAAGCTCATTTGACTTTAATTAATTTGATCAAGTCATGATGTAGAGCATTCTATATGGGTTTTATTTTTCAAATGATGACTGTTGAGTCATCATCTTTAACGTTACTGGTGTAGGGCTATTGTTCATTTCTCTTGCTTGTCGGTAGGAATATCTCTGTTATTTCAAATAATCGAGGAAGAAAGCACCTCCTCCCCTGTTCATGTTATAATTGGAACACCAAGGGCTCATAATTATGACTCAGCCTGGTTTCCCTCATGTTCCACATCTCAAAAGGGCAGTAAGACTTGTGAAAGACAAGCCACCATGAGACTTAAACTACCGACCAGTGATTATCTTTCATTTTCTAGCTCGTAATTCATCAGCACCATTACCTCTCTGTTCCAGTAAAGCCCACTCCAATGCTCGTAATTCATGATGAAGTGATTTCAATTAAAGTCGAACAAATTACCAGTTATATTTAATTAAATAAGTTTTCCAATCAAGATTAAAGTTATGTCCTAAAATACGTATCTTGCTCTTCATGAATGGATTTGCGAATGTGAAAATAAATATCACATTCTTTCGTATAAAATTAGAGTAATAATTTCCATTACTAATGAATACCTTTATCTGCCTTTATTTTCTTGTTGGGGGCATAGACATAGACTTTCAAATATTGTGAAATACTCATTGGAATATAATAAGGATGGCCACTCTTATTATTATTATAAATTCTGTTAAAGGCTAGAGGTGATTAATATAATCATTATTTAATATTCAAACAAAACAAATTATTATTATTAAATATTTTCTAAACACACTTGGTTTCTTCGTTCTTAACTCTTTCATAATTATTTTAATGTTAATACTCTGCTGTCTATGTTGGCAACCCAAACATATACATATGATTCGATTTAAAATTATTTTAGTCAGTTTATTATCAGATATTAATGTCAGTTCAGGGGTCTCTGATCCTCACCAACCATTGATCTAGTTTCTTGGTGCATAACATTGTGCCATCGATTTATACTAATCTGAGCTTGAGTTGGGTTTGAATTCAGTTTTGGTTCAGCTGAGTTTGGATCCGACTTGCATTCAGGTGGTGGGTTTTTCGACTGGTACATGGTTATGTTTTTGATCGCCCAATCGTTGGAACTCAATTTAATAAACCCCACTTACCCTGTAGATAGTAATCCTGATTTCAGTTACTCACTCAAGTGAGATCTCGATAAATTAAATGTTTCTGTAGAGAGTGATATTTTAAAGAGTGTTATATATATTTTTAAAAAAAGTTATGCGATTTATAATACATAACTGAGATGATTTAATAAATTAAAATGTCATTTTGTAATTTTCTTTCTTATAATTAAATGTTTTCAAGATTTTTTTTCTTAAATGCTCAGTCAGTAATAGAATTTGTTTGTTAAAATCCGTAATAGTACTGTTGGTTAAAATAATAAGAGAGAATATATATAAAATAATTATACGTGTACTATATCATATATATATTATACGATTGTTTATATGCAATCGTATAATATATATATATATATATATATATATATATTATACGATTGTTTATATGCATTCATGACAGTAGGAAAAATATCGTTAGAAAAGTTGTAAGAGTCCATAGATCAAAGCAAGGGGTAAAATAAATGAAATATTTTGTCTGTGTCAAAATTAATTATATGTATCTCAGTTTTATAATTAAAAATGTCCAATATGATATCATGTTAAAAGTTTTAAATTTCAAAGTATTGCTTGCTAGCACATGTATTAAATGTTCACTCCATATTCTGAGTATCCTCTAAGTAGGTGAAGACCTTCAAACTGGGAATTATCAGACAAGCGGTCCGATGCAGTGTGATATTACACTTTAATAACAATAATTTCTAGAGTAACCTCAAAGTAGGTGAAGACTTTTTGGGTACACCAAGCAGCCAGATGCAGTTGGCAAAATGCTTAAATGGTTTACACGCTTTTATGCTAGCAAGATTAAAAATGATATCAACAAATAAAAGTTCTGGTGTAATATTAATTTTGACATTTTTTTTCTTTGTGTGTGAAAGCTTCATGCTTAGTAAAAATGAAGTAGTGAACTCCTATGTTTAAACTCAGGTCAGGAACGTGTCAGTTGTTATTAAATAATAAATACTCATCATCAATAAAATTGTTTTATCAAAAATTAAGTCAGTCATATGTGGTTTGGGGGTCAATGGGTTATATCACATGTTCTATTAATCTCATTTTTCTCACTGGTGCCCATATAAATAAATTTGTCAGCAAATTTGATTGTCAGCACAGTAGTGGGCAATTGTCTAAATAATAAAAAAAAAAACAAATGTGTCCAATACAGATAATTACTTGTACTACATGCTAATATATAAATATTTGTATATCACTAATCATTTGTATAGTTTTTTTTTTCAGACATGGGAGAATAGTTGAGCAGAGGGAAAGTGAGTAATGTTTGTTTCTTATCTTTAATATTTATTTCTAAATAAAATACATGTGTCATTCAAAGAATTAATAGAAAGGGCTAACCAAGAAAACATAGGTAAACTAAAACTAAACTAAAAAAGGCAGATTACATAGATTGGGGAAATAATATGCAGTAGCTAGTGAAAATAGAAACAATGGGACTAGTAGTCAGAGACCTAACTAAATATACTAAAGAAAAAAGTTATTATTTAAGTAAACAGAGAGTGCCATAAGTTGTGATTCACACTGTCTATTATATTATTTACTTATTTTCAAAAATGGGAAGAGACTCTTTACATACGATCCTCAGAGAAATGAGAGAAGACAGGAAGCTAATGATGATGCTGATGGAAAGAATTTTAAGGCTTGAGGAAGAATGAGGCATCCAAACCAACTCAAATCCAGAGAATGTAAAGCATCAGCAAGAAATAAATCCTTATGAAGCCCCAAAAATCGATGATGAAGATGATGAGACCACACCAAAAGAAGTTGTGGACAGCAAAAAGGATGACAGTGGAGAAGATAAGTCAAATCAAAAACAGTCAAAGAAGCTGATATAAATACAGAAAGAGAAAAAGAAGATATTTAGACCACTAGTAAAATAAAACCAACAGTAGAAATGGGATGGATGATGAAGCCTCAACTTAGTATGAGGAATTTACAGATGTTATTTCCTGGATCCTCAATAATTTTCAAAGAAAACCCAGGAGGAAACCCCCTCATTCATTTAGATAATGTTAAACAATTTTTTTTGTGCATTCAGTCACAGAAAAGGCCATAGAATTACTGACAGCAATAGATTACGGGAACTTGACATCAACAAGAAAGGACCAAGACTACGACCATCATCAAAAGTTCAACTCATATGGACAACCTGATCCAGGGAATTAATAGGATAACTATTAAGTGTAGAGACCGATATATATATACAGATGACCAACTGATATGACCATAGGGAAAATGAGACTTGATTATCGGACCGATTTATTATAAGCTAGATAATATAAAAAAAATGATCGCAGTGAGACATGTATAATTTTGAAGTTTGTACAGATGCTATTATTCATGCTCATGCTGTTCTCCCAGAGTCTTCCAACTAGTCGAGTACACTTATGCAACTGTATCATGTATAAGTAAAGAAATTTTTTTTCATTGTTTTTTTTTTGAAGTGAAAAGAAAGAAATGAAGCAGTGGGATATGAGTTCAATCCTAGCTTCATGACATCTAGCCATAAGCCCACTTCAAACCCTAGTACTAACTGTAAATTTCCGATGCAATGGGGCTTTATACATTCAGTCTACACTAATTTCCATAAAGAATAACTTATTTTATAAATGCGTATAAAAATTAATTAGTTTCAGATTTAAATTGATCAATTCTATTAATAAATTCATGATAGAATTATTCGTGAATTTATGTATTATAAATGTGTGGATTGTGCATATATATTTGTAAATATTTAAATATATATAATTGTGTAAAAGTTTCATTGCATCAGAATGTTTGATTTTATTTTAAATAATTTTTTAGAGTTTATTGATTAAAAGCTACATTCTTTCGATAAGCTTTCAGATTTTTCCAGTCCAAAAACAACAGTTAAAGTTTTATTAATTTGGAAAAAGATCAGGATTTCCTAATTAAAATCATTTTCTGATTTTAAGAATTCATTTTCTAATTAGAAAATGAATTCAAGTTAATGAGTTTGAAAGCCTTATTGAAGGAATGTATCTAAAAACAACCAGTAAATCTAAAAACATTGATAATGAAAGAAGCACTAGCCTGAAGGCATCAGAGGACAGTATATATAGCTTTGAAAAGTTTAAAATTAAAAAAAAAAGCCATCATTGTTGTAGAGAAGTACAGTAAACTCTGTGAGTTTTAAATAGTGTTTCGATCATGGTAAGGGGCTAAATGTCAGGAATCTGGCTATTGGTTCCTGAAGTCCCCTGAAAATCTTCAATGGAGCTGCGGAATCTTTTCCAGACAAATCATGCTGCCAAAATCAAATAAAATGCTGTTCACATAATCAACTAAACATGTGCCTACGTTTTTACCAACTTGGATGTGTAAACTAAGGATCCAGCCAGGAAGAAATGGATAATATATTTCCATAATGAACCTTAAATTTTCTGGCCAGTTCCGAACTTTACTTTACACTCCCTTTAAGAGCTCTTTTCATTCTATAAATGTCATAATCTCTGTGTAATAATCTCTTTGTAAACTTACTTTTATTTATGCTATTATATCATAATTCTCTTAACTTTTAGTCTTTAACTTTCTTTTTTCTTACTTGATGGTTCATTTATTATATATATATATATATATATATATATATATATATATAAATATATATATATATATATATATATATATATTTGTGTAATTTATTAATGTTGTTATTTTAATTATATGCCAATAATCTTTCGACTCGATAAACTCCTTTGTTCTATTTGCTTTACGTAGAAAATATAATATTAAATCTGATAATAATTCTTGCCCATTAGAACTAGATTTATACAGTTCTATCAATCATCGAATCGAAAGAAATTATTAAATGTGTGTTAATTTTATAATTGGCTAATAATAAATTATTAGCTCCGTTTCTAGTCTATGCCACCGCTATTTTATCATTCCACTAATATTTATTTATTTAAATATAATCTTAAAATGTTTTTATTGCAAAAAGGCCGATAAAGGAATCAAATATATTCTAATTCAAATTTCTGTTACTTGCTATTAAGATTCAGGAAAGGCACGATGTTTGGGGCATAATTAATATGATTTACAAATACTTTAAAATAGTTTTCGTTAAAAGCTCATTTGACTTTAATTAATTTGATCAAGTCATCACATAGAGCATTCTATATGGGTTTTATTTTTCAAACGATGACTGTCAAGTCATTATCTTCAATGTTGCTGGCGTAGGGCTATCGTTCGTTTTGCATGCTTGTCGGTAGTAATATCTCTGTTATTTCAAATAATCGAGGAAGAAAGCACCTCCTCCCCTGTTCATGTTATAATTGGAACACCATGGGATCATAGTTATGACTCGGCCTTGTTTCCCTTGTGTTCCACATCTCAAAAGGGCAGTAAGACTTGTGAAAGACAAGCCGCCGTGAGACTTAAACTACTGACCAGCGATTATCTTTCATTTTCTAGCTCATATTTCGTCAGCACCATTACCTCTCTGTAATAGTAAAGCCCTTTCCGATGCTCGTAATTTGTGATGAAGTGATTTCAATTAAAGTCGAACACATCTCAGTTATATTTAATTAAATAAGTTTTCCAATCAAGATTAAAGTTATGTCCTAAAATACGTATCTTTCTCTTCATGAATGGATTTGCGAATGTGAAAATAAATATCACATTCTTTTGTATAAATTTAGAGTAATAATTTCCATTACTAATGAATACCTTTATCTGCCTTATTTTCTTGTTGGTGGCATAGACATAGACTTTCAAATATTGTGTAATACTCATTGGCATATAATAAGGACCGCCACTCTTATTATTATTATTATAAATTCTGTTAAAGGCTAGAGGTGATTAATATAATCAGAATTTAAAATTCCATCAAAACAAATTATTATTATTAAATATTTTCCAAACACACTTGGTTTCTTCGTTCTTAATTCTTTCATAATTATTTTAATGTTAATACTCGCTGTCTGTGTTGGCAACCCGAACATATACATATGATTCGATTTAAAATAATTTTAGTCAGTTTATTATCAGATATTAATGTCAGTTCAGGGGTCTCTGATCCTTACCAACCGTTGAGCTAGTTTCTTGGTGCATAGCACTGTGCCGTCGATTTATACTAATCTGAGCTTGAGTTGGGTTTGAATTCAGTTTTGGTTCAGATGAGTTTGGATCCGACTTGCATTCAGGTGATGGGTTTTTGACTGGTACAATATTTCATGTTTCTATTATTATATTAGCAATACAGTACTAAGAAAAAAACATTTATTATTATAAATATATATTCTAGTATGATAAGACCTATATAATGATACAAATTTGGAATTGTTCAAAAAAAATTCTGAAATAGAAAAAGATAATTGTTATAATAAATGAATAAATAAATCATATTATAACGAATTTAAATATAAAAAAATACATGACTGATAAATCAATTACAATAGTAAAAAGAACATATGTAAAAACTCCTACTAACAACAACAAAAACAACATAAATTTTTTATATGGTTGAAAAATATTTATTAATAATGATTGCAAAATATTCTGCAAAATTTGATATTAGCATGTATATAAATATTAATGATGATAATGTAATAAATTTAACTTAAAAGGATATATACTAGACACAAATGTAAAAATAGTTACAGAAGATATTGATTATAAATGATTTTTAAGGCCAATTAACCTATGAAAATAAGATTGTCAGATGGTGAATAATAAGCAGATTAATTGTTTTTCATTGATAATAAATCTTCAATAATAGAATAACAACACTGAATTATGCAACACCCTATATATTCAGACTTCTATATTAAATAAAATTACATTTTGAAGGCAAATTCCGAGACTATTTTTAACTTGTCTGACTTGAAAACATTTTAATAATTAATGCAATAGAAAATCACATTAAAATATTTAATCTGCTTATCATAAAATATTATTGAATAAATTGAACAATTTTAAAATCAACTTTCTATTATGAAGATGTCAAAACTCAGAACACATTATACATTACCTAAGTATTTTTTTAGTCTTCAAACAAAGTCATTTTTCTGAGTTCATTATAATATTAATCGCTTACCATTTAAAAATATCAAAATAAAAGATACAACAATATAATTGACCCATATAGCTTCCCGATTCGCTTTGGAATTTATTTTATTATGCTCAACAAAAAAAATAAATATCATAATTTATTAGGGATTTTAATTATAGACATTTTGACAACTCATAAAATCTCAAACTTAGAAATAAATGTTCATCTAGCTCTCATATCTTTTATAACATTATAATAAATAAATGTTTTATTGCTCAGGAATTCATAAGAAGATGAAGCAATAGAAATAAAAGGCTGGACATTGTCCATGGATCTTGAATCAAAAATCTGTCACTACACCATTGCAATGAATATTAATGGTTTTTTATGGCAAGTTATGATTTTTGATCAATTTCATGATGTTTTAGTTACATATTTTATTTTATCTTTGGATTAACAAAAACATGTCTTCTATAATTTTCTCTCATCAGTAATTTGACATCTGAGTTGAGGTTATCATTATTTGAGATATTAGTACTGAATAAGATCATATCATTTGATCATTGTTTCACTTTTGATAATTTATCAAATTATATTTACTACATATAATTTCACTTCTATCTTATTGATGTTTTATTTTACAATATATGAAAATAACCCCATAAGAATATTATATTGAGGATTTTTTTGATAAGATCTGTCCTCTTTCATCTAAATACTAGACCATGTCACTTTTGAATTTCACAGGTTGATTTACTTTCACTAAATTGTCAAAATTAAGAATAGAACATAAATTTACACTAATTATTGATCATGTACTTATTCCTCACTATCATCAAATCCATCTTATCATATTCATACTATGTTATTAAAACTATATCATCATATAATACAAAGTACTCAAGAGTCTGCCATTTGTTTAAGCCTCTTTTACAATTCTTTAAATTTTTTTCATAGCTTCTTTAATATAAATAATCAAAACCAATGAGATATGTCACAATTCTGTCTTACAGTTTAATTTGTCCCAACTTTTCACTGTAATAGCACTATACTGTTTTATTCAAGAAATATATTATTCTTTTGTGTTTGAAGTCTATGTTTTACATTCTTAATGTTGTCAACATTATTTTCCAGTCTACATTATCAAGTGTTTTTATATCAATGAGAAACGCATGGTTTCTTTATTTATATTAGATAATTTTTCAATAAGTAAACAAACATTCAAAAAGGCACCTTAATAACTCTATTTTTTTTCTTTTATGTATATTAAATGATATATTCAGTACACATGTATATTGCTACATTGTAACATATAATATATTAGATTTATGAAAAATTAAAAAAAATCAATTGCTTAAGTGGTATTTTTTAAAAACTGTAATTTATATGTAAAATAATATTAAAAGATTAGAATTCAGTACCTTTTAAAGCAATTCCATGTCTTCATTTTGAACTTGTAACCCTAAATGTGACCTCTTGTTCTTTTGGCAGAAAGATTAAATTGTAAAGTTAAAACATTTGATAAAAATTGGTGAGATTCAAAATTTTTTAAAAGTGGCTTTTATTCTATAATAGAATGATATCGCAGCAGAGCAATTTATTAAATCATGTTTTTTTTTACTATTTTAAGTTTTTGTGTGTGCGCGCACACACACACACATATATATAATGCTCTCATGACATAATGATTAAGACTCAAGATTCCATGCATATTATCTCAGTCTAAAATCTATTTTAAACTTTCACATTCCATGCAAACTTACAATATTTTTAGGCAGCCATGTTTTAGCCAACTTACTACCATTCATCTCATCTTAATCATACCTTTTCAAACAGTATCAATCCAATGTAGAATAAATGATCCTCCTAGTTTAATTCATTTTCTCTGATTCATAGCTTTTTCTTCACTATAGCACCAACAAATTCACTTATCCATCCATCTTATATGTGTTTTTTACCTTGACTTTTTTACAATAAGTTGATATCTCATCTAGGACTTCAACTGTCTATATATAATCATCATATTTATATATACATGTCAAGATCAGTCCCATTTTAGTCTTACAATTTTTATAGACTTCAATGATATCTATTATTGTTTTAAACACTTTCTTAATAATTTCAACATAACTTTTTTGATATTTTGGTACAATATTTGAAATCTATATTATTTTGTGATAAAAAGCTACATATGATACCTTATATATAAAAACACATTTACTTAAACCTTTCTTTTTAATCACATATCTTTATTTTTAATGTTTTGATATTTCTATGAATGTAAGTTATTCTATGTTCATTTTATATCTATATTATTATAATATATTTCTGTTTGCATTAATCACCTATTCAAATTACTTATAGTTGTAAAGTCCCATGAATTTCTATTATCAAGTTTTATCTGATAATTCTTGTAACATTGCTTGAAGCTTGAAAGTAGCATAACACTACACTATTTACAAACCATAAATGACATAACTGAGAATTCTTATTTGTTTTTCTACTTCAGATTTTAATTCACATATTACTTTTATAAATCTTAGTATAGCAACTTTTAATTCTACCATACAATCAATTTACTGCAGTTGTATTTAGATATATAGTATTAAAAATTGACAATATCCTTGGTTTATATAGTGCTGTTCCTAATCTTTAATCACTCCAGGAATTTTAATAGGGTCAAATGCTTTTATAATCTAGACATCTAAAGCATAATTACAACTTTTATGTGCTTCTCCTTTTTCAACATTTTGAATGATAAGATGTAGTCAACTGTGCTGTAAAAACTTTTAAATACATATTTATTATTTGTTTTATTTAAGTGCAAAGTTCTCATCAACAAGTTATTATAATCACATGATCACTATTTTTTATGCTACCACATAATTGTATGGAAAGTTTTATCTGTTTAATAAAAGTTATAATAATGTTAATAAAGTTTATGTTATATAGGGGATTGGAACACATAATTTCAAGCTCCTTCAGTCAGGCCCTCTATCTTATACAACCGATACACATGATCATATGCATTAAAAAAAAAGCAAATAATCTCCAATACATGTTATGTATTTTGTGCTGAACTAATACTCATCAGTTGGTCCAGATCATTATCTGCCATATATATATATATATATATATATATATATATAAAATAAATATATATATATATATATATATATATATATATATATATATATATATATATATATATATATATATATATTGTAACCTAAAAGAGAAGTGGTGTGATTGGAATTGAGTGCCAATTGTAATCTAAAAGGAAATGGATGGAGATTGGGAAAGGAGAGATTGATAATTATGATATCTGTAAAATAAGTAATAAATAGTAAATAGACTCTTACTAAATAGGATTTTGCTCAGTGACAGTTACAATAAATGAAAGGAATACTACAGAGACATATATTAAGATAAAGAGGACAATATAAACTAATAACAATGACAAAGTTATACAATAAATAATTACTAATAAAACTTAAAAGAGGATTAGAATATCAATCCTATATTTTAAAAATACTTTTAAAATTTATATTCCTCTTCATCAAAATATATTCTCTGAGTAGATAAGTTATTTGCACTAATAGAAACATTTATACAATTCTTCATCTTAATATTCAATGTTTAGCATATCAGCATGTCAAAGAAAAGCATGAATCTGAATACTCTATCCTTGCAGAGCAATAGTAAAATATAGTGTTCTTCTCAATAGCAGATAGAATAATATAAAAAATGTTTAACTTTAATGGATATTTTATTCAATAACATGAACATACTACTAATGCTGATAATAATCTCAGAGTTCTGAATAACTTTGGAGGACTTCTTCTACAATCACTGGTTGCCAATGAATGACTGATATTCTGAGAGACTCTAGGAGGCATAAACTTTTCTTATAAGAGAATGCTTCCTGACATATAATTTAAAACAGAAACAATTGTATAAAGAAAATATCTAATTTGCTAAACAATTGCAAAAGTAAATATTCTAAAATTCAGAATAATTATAGCCATTTATCCAGAACATCATTTGAAAATAATAGAAAGAAAATGGTACATTTTATGTTTTTACACTATCTCATAGATAACTTAAACTAAATTATCAAGTACAAATATTGTACCTTTATGCTATAATGTAATGGTTTATAAAATTTATGCTGTCTGAAAATAGCTAGAATAATCTTCACCAAAATTGTATCAATTTGAAAGGATATTTAAAACATTCAACTCTAATTATTTTCATATGAAATTCCAGTCTTTGGAACGGAAAAGCTTCACAAAAGATTTTTATTAAATATGGCCAGTTTTTGAAACTGCAAACTTAGATTATCTGTTACTCAAAAATTTTCTGACAGAAAATTAGAATCATAATATTATAAACTTTTCAAATGCCAAACTTAATAATTCTAATAGATATATGGAAATTTCTGTGTGAAACTAAGACAAATGACATATAGAAAAGAAATAAGAAACTAAATATTTTTAATAATAATATTAATTAAATTTATTAAAGGTTAGATAACAAAATAAATATTACATACAAGTTTCTTTTATTTACATCCAGAGCTCAGAATTCTTTGCTGCTACAAGCGCTGTTACAATTATTTTTTTTATACATCAGTTGACACATAAACACCTTTAGACCTTTACTACTAATTATCCTAAAGTTTAAATACAAGACCAGTAAGTGGGTTGGGCATCACTATTTCCACAAAATTAACTTATCAATAAAATTAACTTATCTCAAATTAGCTCATATAATAAATTTTAAAATAAGAAATACCAAAAAAATTTAGCTTAGGCTAAGCTGAGCTAACACATAATTCAAAACACTTATATTTGACAAGTAATTTTTTTTCATTGAAGCCTTCAAAGGCAATTTAACACACTATTTAGCTAAATTATAATTAACAGAAATTATATAAATTAAACTAGCACAATACCAGTGAGCCTGTATATAGGTAATTATATAAATCTTGCACTATACACTAACTGAATTTGAACTAACATGTTGGTGAAAATAATAATAATTGAAGAATGCAATCAACTTACCTAAAATTGTATGATATGGTTCTAAGTTTCTACCTTACTTTTTAAATGGAAGTGGGCCATTTACCAGAAGTCATACATAATTTGTACTAAATTACTGTCCAACATAATAATAATAATAATAATAATAATAATAATAATAATAATAATAATAATAATAATAATAATAATAATAATAATAATAATAATAATAATAATAATAATAATAATAATAATAATAATAATAATAATTAATAATAATTAATAATAATAATAATAATAATAATAATAATAATAATAATAATAATAATAATAATAATAATAATAATAATAATAATAATAATAATAATAATAATAATAATAATAATAATAATAATAATAATAATAATAATAAATAATAATAATAATAATAATAATTAAACACCAAAGAACATACAACTCTATCATTGAGGTGATCAGATCGATATACAGCAAACATAAGGGGTATGTATTATTTAAATGTCAAGTGCTAGATATTAAATGTATAAAAATGTAATATATTGCTGTTTTACTTATGGCTGGCCAACTGACTCAGCAAAACAATACAGATATTGTGATTCACCATTAAGCATTGTAGACAATGCTATCTGAAGAACTAACTCTTCAAAACTTACTAGTCATTTCCATGTCAATTCTAATACAAATACTACTTTAGCTACAATGATGGAACATATAAAATTCATTATGGGTGATAGACACAACAAAGGCTCCACAGAGCAAAAACATATTAAAAGAATGATGGTTTCCAAATGCCTATTTTTGAGGCAGAAAAAAGACAATACCTAGACTTTGTCATAGTGCACCAGAAAAATATGGGAAAGACTCAGCAAATATAAATGATCCTCTCTAGAGATCTAGGTACCTTCAATAATAACAAAAATGATCAGTATCACAAAGAGATATAAAGTACTACCAAGCTCATGGAATAACTATAAGCCACAGGAAGAGAGCTTCTCAATCCCACACAGGCACAACAAAATATTATAATATATAAAAATTAATTGCTAAAGCAAACACCTTATACAAACAAACAATGGTAATATTACAACCTACATTAAAGATGACTAATCTAATATACACATAAAAATTATCAAAACAATTGGAAATCTCTGAAACCAGCAATAACAGTTTGTCAATCGACTATTAAGTTATTTAAGACTAAGATCACACAAAATTCTGGGAATAGATAATAGAAATACACACATATATCAAATATAGCATATAAACTAAATGAATAAATGGACATAATGCAAAATAAAGTATGGCAAAATGCAATAATTAAATTTGCAATTAAACTGATACATATAAATGTAGGCCACTAAAGAATGGTAATTAAATTATAATACTAACTCTATGTAAAATCTTTGCAGAAGTATAATTCTTCTGATATTGCTAATATAAGTGGATACTAAACAAAAATTATTTATAAATGTTTTGGTTTGAATAATAAATAGCTCTGTACTATTAATGGATTAATATATCTGAAAATAACTTGAAATAGAACTAAACAATTG
The DNA here is from genome assembly GCA_028023455.1 of Epiperipatus broadwayi. Lineage (NCBI taxonomy): Eukaryota > Metazoa > Onychophora > Udeonychophora > Euonychophora > Peripatidae > Epiperipatus > Epiperipatus broadwayi. The sequence continues at coordinate 411,745 of JAQFVV010000517.1, forward strand.
CATACATGTACATGCCTTTAATTTACTTCCATAAAATATATACTAACAAAGGTAAAAAAGCAAGTGGATGGTAATAAATAAATTGATCCCTGGTAACCCAACCTGGAAATGCCAAAGAGCCACAATTTCAATTCTAGAAAGGCTTAATAAAATTCAAGAACAATGGAAACCATTGACATATTTGCCACAATTGATACCTGACCTCTGGAAGAATACCAATAAATAAATGAAAAAGGCATGAAATATCAATAAACTATGGAAATTTAACCATTACTCACTCTTATATACACATAAACATATATTTATCTAAAGAAATATGCAAACTAATATAAATTAATTGTGAGGCAATATCATACAATAGGTACCCTATGCACATTAATACAATTTAATAATATTAGAATATAAATTATGAGTACCCATAACAATATGTAATTAAAACTCTTTTACCTGGGAATTTACTCATACCAATTTCCCTTGACATGTATATTATCATAAATATACATGAGATAATGAAAACATAATACAAATCAATTAATAATGCAACTTGGAGAATTTAGTGAGCTATATCTTGGAAAATGTAATAAAGAAAATATATGCATAACCACATTTGAGATGAGCTTTATACTGTAAAATTAGGAAATATTCCCAGTGAACGTTTGACTACTTAATCATAATAGTCATAATTATGGCATTAATGATGAAAAAAATTGTGACATTTATAAAGAAATGAACTTGTTCAAAAGTTGGATATTTAAATGGCAAATTACTTATTTAAATTGACCATTTTTTGAAATGGGGCACAATAATGTTTTTTTTTTAATTGCCTGTTTATTTCTGGCAATATGACAGGCTTCTTTAACTTGTCCCTTGGCATCATTATATTCAGAGCAGATGTAGGTTTAAAGGTGTGGCCAAGGTTGGATTCATACTTGTAGAAGATTTATTTGGTGTCCATTTGAGTTTGGCATGGTTATTCAGATAGATAGGTTTGCATACTTTGCTAATTCTACAGTATAAAGCTTATCTCTATTGTGGTTATTAATATATTTTGTTTGTTAAATTAATAAGGCATAAACAGTAATTATAAGAAAACAATGATAATAATAATATATCACTTTCTTAAAACACACTATGCCTATATTATTCCATTTAAATCAACTTGAGAGTGTATGATTTTTTTTAAATAAAATGAAAATAACTTTCTTAGGAGGGGGGCAATTTTTCACAATGATAAAATAAAATATTGCTTGTTTTATTAACATGTGTATAATAAATGAGTAAATAAAAGCAGAAATTTATTGAAATATTGTTTGAATTTTAATTTCTTAAAAGGAATAATGTTGATCAGAATGAATAATATAGGCAAACTTTTCAATATTATACCATGACAATAGTTCAATATGATTAATAAATGAAACAAATTAGAATTATTTATTTTCTGAAGAATAATAAAACATATTTTAAACAGATGAATATGTGAATTACTGAAATTCCAACCTACTCTTTTATTTGTATTAGATTAATCACAATTATATAAAGCCTTCTTTAAGGTAATACAAAGATTAGCATAAATGATATTATATTTCATCTTAAATAAATAAAGACTTCTAAAATGACTATATTTAATTTCCTCCTTTGATTTTATAAACCTTTTCAAATAATACAGTAAAGTATTTATTTTAAAAACTGTAGCTATTAATAATGTCAAAAACAGTGAATGCTTTAAAATATTTCAAAAATTGTCCACAATTAAAATACCTTTTTAAAAATAATGAACTTAGTAGAATATAAATGCAATAAGATTGGTATTTGTAATTAATTGATATAACTTCTAATAATTTGAAAAAAGAAATATTAAAAAATGGGTTTCTAATAGAAAGTCTAGAATTAGAAGTTTATGGAAATGATAAATTAAACATACATCTAATTCTCTATTTTTAGTGGTATACAGTAGTATTATTCATATTTATGAGATGCTTTGCAGATTCTATAACAATAAAGCTTGTTGTATTTTTAAATGAAAGATATTATCTGTTGATAAAAGAGCATATACTGTTCAAAGTAAATTTTCTTATATGACTTTTAAAGTTTTAGCACCACATGATTTAAGTAAAATGGATATTTGAATAAAGATAATCTTTTTAAAAGAAAAACTTAAAATTAGTGTAATTTGAAAAAGTAAGTTGAAAAGCAATTTGAAAAACTAATTCAAAATACAAAAAAGTTTATCATGTGATTTTATTTAATCATTCAGTGATTAATATTGGGCATAATTATTAAATTGAATAATACAATCATGATTTTTTAAAATCAAGATATTAAATATAGATTAAACATTGAGACATCTATCTAGACACTAATTAATAACAAAAATATATAATTACCTTTATTTTAATTAATATATACAGTTATTTATTTTAAGACAAATACCTTTTATTTCTATTTCAAAGTTCTCAAATTATTATAATTAAACCATTTAATGTTAAATAATTCCAACTCTTTTAATGATAACCAACACTTTTAAAGATAATTTATTCCAGACTTCCTTCTCATAGAATATTCATACTCATACAGTGAAACATATACCAGACATACATAGAAGTAAGTAAAAATAAAGTATGAAATTTATTACAGGTTAATAAATAATATTTTAAAAGATAAACTTTGCCTATTGAATCCATTATAAAATAAATTTGTTTAAAGTTAATCTAAAAAATTCTAACTTTAAACAGTTATTAAATCAATTAAATAATGTACTTGAATAATTAGTATTAACCACATTTTAACAGACATTTTACTAATATAATTTAAAATGCATAAGTAAGATTTTTATAGCATAAAATAGAATGGTGTCTTAGCAAAATAGTTGATGTAATAAAACATATATATTTTTAACCATGGTATAGCAAGAAACTATTTCTTACTACTATCAGGTTCTAAGGTTAAGCTACTGTGATGGTTATAGTATACAATAATAGATTTTATATACTGAGTTTAATTAGAAATAAAAGAAGGTCCTTCATTTATTTGTATCACAAATCATTACATGGATTTAAATCTAGATAGTTATTTTTATAAATATGAATAGTTAGTAGGTTTACATCTTTTTTTTTTTTTGATATTCTGTAAATAATAATAATTTTTCACCAAAACGTTCTATACGTTTTTAAAATGTTTCATGGATTTATTATGATGTAAATAAAGTAAATATTGGGGCTATGACCATGTTATTATCTAGAGGTATGTGTAACAGTAATATTGCTAAGAAAGTCTTTCTATTTATAACCTAAATTGTTATCTAGACAATTATTATTATAAGTATTGAGACATAGAAGACATATATTTCAACATCTTATAAATAAAAATTCATCTCTCCTAGCATATTGTATATAGTGGATTAATTATTTTATTAGATTTATTACAATGTAAATGAATAAAGTGTGGAGCTAAGCATAATATTAGCTTAACCATATACTAAAATATTGACAACATTTAGATTAGTGGTCAAGATTGAAGGTTACACATATATAAAATTAAAGATCACAATCTGGGATTTGAAACTAAAGTTAAGTAAAATAAAAATTTTACATTTTGTAAGGGATTATATTTTTTTCCAAATATATAGTTTATAGGTAGTACCAGAACACTAATCTGTACCTGACTATTCAGTTATTTTTATTTATGAACATACTATAAAAAAGGGATCAAAAATTCTTCCAATATATAAAATGGAATCTTGAAAAATAATGCTCCCTGTTTTATTATTTTTTAGTGAAGTCTGTTAAAAGATCCTTTTTTTTTTTCATGTAAAAATATAAAATTTTCATTATTTATTTTATATTTTTTCATTTTTTATCTGTAGTCATAAATAATTGGACCTTAATGATGTTTATAAAAATATTTAAAAAATTTTAATATGTAATTTGTCTTATAATTAGTTAAGTAAATACTGTATGTATGTATTTGTAAAATCATTATACATTATATTGACAATGGAGTGAAGTCTTAACTTGTTTAATAGCAATGTTTGACATGCTTATGTTGTGATAATATTACTCACACTTAAAATAAAAAACTGGAATAATTTCTTAGACAAAATGATTGTTATTGATTTAGGAAAGATTTAATTTGGGTCTTAGAAAGTCAAAACCTAACTGTAATAGGAAATTATTCATCTTAACATTAAAAATAATATATAGTATTGATATTTATTATTAATGTTATTTATGGATGGTATTTAATTATATCATAAAAAGGTATATGTGTGGATGTATATTTTCTGCCTAAAGGCATATTGAGATAATTAGGCTGTAAAATACTGCCAAGTTATCTCAACATTTGTTGTCATTTACAGATTATTGACTTCTCATTCATACATTTTTATGCACTCTTCTTTAAACTGCATAATAAATTTGAACAAGACTTTAATTTGATTATGATATATACTTACACTTTATTTTCGTATTATTTATTATAAATTTTCCAATAATATATATTAAAAAAGCAGCACAATTTAAAATAAATACTCAATGATTCATTCATTATAATGTTAAAGTTGAGAATGTGACATTGTTTACATCTTAAATGAATAAAATTTGGAGTAGTTTTCAATTATCCAATAAACAAGATGGCAGCTCATATATTTTTGACAAATATACAGGTTCAAGATTCCCAAAAAAATGTATAGAAAAATGCCTGCTAGTAAATGTCATATTTAATCTTTACATTTTAGTTTTTATTACTGCTAAAGAAATTCTTGTGCAAAAAAATACTTACAGTATTTACAGTTTACTTTTTATTTTGATTAACTTATTAACAGAAAAATAAAAAATATACACAAATATAGTATTTACACTTTAATTGTGTTAGCAGCTTGAAATCATACTGTGACCATTAATGTACATTTTTCAAAAGGGTCCAAACCCACACGCACACACACGCTATTGAAAATAGTCCATTGCATCATGTACTGTGAAAAAAATTTCCAATTTATTATCATTATGATAATTTACCAAATAAACTGTTGATAAGAAAAAACATGCTGAATTTACCAAATTACTACAATGTTATGAATGTCTCAATGCTTCCCACATTGTGATATAAATAAAAAAAAAAAAACAAGTAAAGCATCTTAATACAATTTTATTGGAATTTTTTTTTTTTTAAATTTAACAATTTATTTATTAATTTTGTTTTAATTTGACAATGAACACATCATCAGTAGATTGTATGCCATTGAAACTGTATATTTATGAAAAATATGGACTGCCATTTTGATTTACATGAAAACTAATACTTGCTAAATTTTGTTTTGCAGTTGCCATTATTAATAGTTGTTTTCCATTTAAGCTTTTGGCTTGCAGTCAAAAAATCATTTTGTCTGCTTAGCAGATACAAACATGTTTCTGAGATAACTTAATGATATTAAAAATAAGATTGAGTAAAAGAGATATGGTAGCTGATATGATTAATGAGTCATAATCTCCAAAGATCTACCACATTATCATTTCACTAAATCATACAGAAAAACGTTATTTATGTATCATGTATTGAAAAATCATTAAACTCAGTATATGTAAATTAATTAGTAAATGAGCTCTCCATTATATAAATGAAGTTAACCCCACAGCCAAAATGTATTGATGTGCAATAACCAAGAAAAGTGGTCTTCAGACTAAAATAATACTGTTCATTTTCTGTTTTTTTTTTTTTTCAACTTGCAAAAACAGTCTTCTTTGTTGCTGCATATAAATACACTTTGACTGTGGGTTAACTCCATTTGTATAATGGAGGTCCCATTTACTAAAACAGGTTTGATATTATTTACTTTTAGCCTATAAAATTGGTCTTATCTGTTGCTGTGTATCAATACATCATGACAGTGGATTTTTTTTTTCATTTATATAACAGAGTTCCTATTTACTAATTAATTTACATCTATATTAACCATTATATATATATATAAACCATTATACAATTACAAATATCCAGTAACGCTCTCTGATTAAAAGTCTATATCTCAATAATAGCGAACTTACCATTTTGAAGTTTGCTATTATTGAGATATAGACTTTTAAACAGAGAGCGTTACTGGATATTTGTAATTGTATAATGGTTTATATATTTGTATAATTATTTCAGTTAGTGTTAACAGTAACTTTCATATATATATATATATATATATATATATATATATATATGAAGAGCTTGATTATCAATCTATTCATTTAATTATAAAATTATAATAGGCAGGCTTCAATCCTCTCAACATTCCAACTGGATAGCCATTCATATCACTGCAAATCTGATGATGAAATTGTCAAAGCCAATGATGGTGCCAATATTATAGTCATACTCATTTTCACCTTGTCAAGCTGACCCCTCATATGTAAGGTTATTAATATGACCATTTAAATATACAGAAGTGGGATGAACAGAATACAAGCTGAGTATGTAATATTGAAATAAAAATATAGTGTATTTAATTAACCTAGATGTAATTAAAGGGAATTTGGACCCAAAATTTGTTACTCTTCTATGATTAAAGATTGATTACCTATCTTATTTCAAACATGGACTCATATATTTAAATCGTGAAGAAATGTCAAAAACATGTGTATATAAATAAAAGATGTAAATAAATACATTATATAGTTTTATATTTTTTATAATAAAAAATCTACAAAATTTAATAAAGATCTTAATCAATAAATATATTAGATTTAGCAATGATAAATAATTTAGTAAAGTATTTAAGAATTTTTATTAAACCTGTTTTATTTTATTAAATATTTTTATTTCATTTATATGTAATTTTCTTCATCATTAAAATTACTAGCTAATTTTTTAAAAAAGAGATTCTATGAAACAAATTTTATTCTATAAGTTCATTAACAGTAATGAAATTATATGGTTAGTTAAACACTATATACATCCATTGCGTTAAATTTTTGATATTTTTTATTATGGAATAGTTTGACAAAATTCTAATTCAATTTTATAGAAAAAAGTATTAAATATAACACTGAATAATCATTAAAAACATTGAGATTTAAAATGAAATAAAAATTCATCTTGAATAAATCAATCTGTTAAAATTACAATTTTTTAATTTACAAATAATAGTTATTTTAAAATTTCTAATAATGTTCAAAGATGTAGTTGGTATGTTAGTATATTATAAAAAGTAAAATTTGTGTTCAGAATTAATTTATGATAATTATTATTAAAAAAAAATTGAACACAAACTTTCAAGCTCATTTTAGCTATTCACTCCATCTTATATAATCAATACACATAGTCTTCTGTTAAGTTAAATGGAAATATTACAGTCCTACATTTGAGAGATCAGAGGGACTTAAATTCAATATAGGTATGACAACATATTGGCGTCAACAAGAGATTTTAGCATTCCATCATCAGATTTTTAATAATATGAATGGCTGAAGAGTTAGAGGGTCAAGAAGAATGAAACATGTCCATTAAAGTTTGAAAGTTTTCTATCTTAATATAAATCTTATCACTGATTATATATATATATATATATATATATGTGTGTGTGTGTGTTTACTGATTATATATATATATATATATATATATGTGTGTGTGTGTGTTTAGGAGATATGATCTGGAGCAACTGATGAGTGTTGGTTCAGCACAAAATACATATATTGAAGATCATTTATCTTATTCACATAAATGTGGACAAGTGTATTGGTTATATAAGAAGGAGTGCATAGCTGAAGAGAACTTGAAAATCTGCATTCAAATTTCCCTTAATTGCATCTAAGGTTTAATATATTTCAATATAATTGTATTCAGATAGTTATCATTTTATTAACTGGGTATCTATCTGCTGTGTATTGTATTACAAGTTTATTTTTTATGTTTGCACATTTTAATATAAAAAAATATATTATAAAAATGTTTTTTACAATATTTGTAAATACCATCACATTTTAAACTACAGTTGATGTCATTAATATTATTATTAATAAAATATTAATAATGTTATGAAAATATGATTATCGTAAAACCTACTTTATTCAAACAAAAGTAAAATTATATAATGCACTTCTGTAGTTTAGAGATCCTTAGAAATCAAAAAAAAAATTGTTTTATTTAATTTAGGAATTTATTAGGCATTTGATCTAAAGTGACTTGTGTTAAGTTCACTCTCCTACTCTCTTTCACAGTAATTAATATAAATAAATGAAAAATTACCAGCCAGTTTACAAGTTTAATTTTTATGATTATGATTCTGTGTTTGTACAATAGCTCTGTAATTTCAGGATTTTGAATTTCTTATACATTTCAAAACAAATAATTATTTGCCTATTATATTTATCAATTATTAGTCAAAATGTTGATACCAAAAAAAGTGTGAAATAAAATGAATAAAGTTTGCACAATGTCATTATTAGCTTATATGTTTAAGTGCAATAGTAAAATAACCACACTATTGATTTTGATGAAGCTAAGGTTATCTTCTTTGAGAGAAATGAAATCAAAAGAAGAATTAAAGAGTCTTTATTACTGAAAATTTATTATTCTGAAGCAATTAACTTATTTAAGAGTTCTTTTAATATTAAGGGTGGTTGGGAAGTGAATGGATTTGTGAGTAGTTTTTAATATTATATATATTGTGTAGTTTTTGTAGTTCTTTACACTTGAGAAGTCTGCTTGTAGCAGTGAAACCTTAGATTGTGTTTTAATATTATTTTTATGCTGGTCTGGTTTAATTTTGGATTTGGGGTAGTTTTGATTTTATATTGACTAGTTTAGCTTTATGCTTGTAATATATATATATATATATATATATATATATATATTAATTTGATGTCTGTATTTCTCAGATCAATATATGTAATCTTAAAATTGAATATTTATAAATACAGCAATTAGATATACGTAAAGTATAACTTGAAAAAAAATTATCCACTTAGGAGCGCTTTCAAGTATCCTCGTAGTCTTTGTCAACTAACACTTTGAAAGACTAACCTTTTTTAGAATTCCATGATATCAATGACAGATATGCAGCAAACATTAAGATGATGGAATTGTGGGAAAGTTAGCCATTCAAAGTGTTAGTTGACAAAGACTAGGTGGATAGTCAAAAGTTTTCTTACATGGATAAAATTTTTGAAGTTATACTTTACATATATATAATTACTGTATTTATAAATATTCAATTATAAGATTATATATCCATATAATTCTATAATTAAAAATCACTTCTTTTATTTATATATATATATTGAACCTATGCACCTATTAGCATAAGAATAATATTTAAAAAATTTTTCTATTTCTCAGAGCAGCCATGACATCCACAGAAATAATGTAAAATAAAGCAGTTTAAAAGTATTTATGTAAATTTTGCATAAACTTCTCATCAAAGTATGAATTTAGGTGCATCATTATCTCTCATGGCTAGCCCTTATGGCCTTTTTAAAGTCAATGACAAGAATGAAAAATCAGTTATCATTATCTTTTTATTCAAAGTTTTTTTTTGAAAATAAATTGCTGAAATATTTATTTCTTAAAGTTTAAGTGTGTGTGGATATATATATATATATATATATATATATATATATATATATATATATATATATATATATATATATATATATATTCTTTACTAGTTAAAAATGGTTGCGAAAATTACTGAAATTACTTAAGTGTTTTTAACTGAAACACAGGCTAATTATATACCTGTGTCTATATATGTAATATATAGGAGGTATGTGAGCACATATTGTCACACCACTCTCCACTCTATCTCATAACACTGATGCACTTGAACACATATATGTCAAAAAGATAAATAATCACCAATATCCATCTTTGATGCTAAACCAGCAATTATCAGTTGGTCCCGATTACCATCTCTACACATATATGCTATAAGTGCTCAGATATATATTAAGATAGCCAATCTTCATACTTTAATGGACATGCTTCAATCTATTCCACACTCCAACTCTTCAACTGTCCACCCAATTGAAAATATGATGATGGTGTGACAAGAATATTGGCCTCAGTGTGACCTTTGAGTGTTCCGTCATCAGATTTTCAATTGGGTGGATGGTTGAAAAGTTGGATTGTGGAATAGATTGATGCCTGTCCATTAATTCTTTGAATGCATGACTCGTCTAAAAATGAGAAGATTTGACATCACTCTAAATCAGCTACTTTTTATCCCACATATACATATGATACATCATTAGAAAGAAAATCTAAAGTTCTGTAAGATGGTGCCCTCTTCAGAATTAATTTACAAGTAAAAAATCAATAAAAATGACCATATATGTCAAACAAAACCAAAGCACCGCCTCCTCACCAACTTTTCTTGAATCTTATTGGCTGTCCCACTTCTGTCAGAAAGGGAAATGGCTGCCAAAAAGTAAAAAGTTACGTTTGTTTTGATTTTTATTACGAAAATGATAAACGAATGTTTACAACATTTTAAACAATATTTGAATTGAATTACAAATTATTATTGATAAAATAATACTAAAAATCAAATTATTTTAGAAAAATAGTTAAGATATTACCAAGAATTATTTATTTATTGCTACATATTGATCGTAACGTTAAAGTGAAAAAAAAAAAGATTGCGTCAGCAATCTTTTTTGGTTGGTTGAATAGCGGTTATTTTTATTTCACCACAATTGAATATTTTTTAAATTATAAATCAAATTTTATTTTTGAAAAGATTTTCATTTGCTTTCGTAATCTGACAATTCAGTAATATACTTTTTACAAATGAAACTAACGTATTTATATTATTAAAAGTGATCTATTTTAACAATAGATTTTGTTAAAGTTGTGAGTTGGCCAATTACAAGTTTTGATTTTTAACTCATTCAGCCAATTATATAATCATCGTTCAAAGGGTTAAAATATGAAGATTGGCTATCTTAATATATATCTGAGCACTTATAGCATATATGGGTAGAGATGGTAATCTGGACCAATTGATGATTGCTGGTTTACCATGAAATATGTATATTGGTGATTATTTATCTTTTCGACGTATATGTGTTCAAGTGTATCAGTGTTATGACATAGAGTGAAGAGTGGTGGGTGGGGTGAAAGTCTGTAATCATATACCTCTTATATATTAAGTGTTTTTAAAATTGTTAGTAGAATATTTATTATTGCCATTAATACTTTATAGTTTTATTTAGTTTTACAATTATTAGTCTATAATTGGTATTTGATTTAGAAGCTAAGTCATCAACCTATCTTAATGTAGATTCAAAACCCAAGTTAAGAAATACATAATGTTTCTTTAAATTTCAGTCAATCATAGAATGTTTATTCAAATAGCTTTCCCATAATTAAGTAAGAAATCTATCGTATATTATTCAGCATATATATTTATACTAATCAATGGTTCCATGAAAATTAGTAAAAGCAGTATTAGAGACCTCAGCTACATCCTAAAAATTAAGATTTGTTATTTGGACTCAGCAATAGTTTAATTTATGATATCCATTATCACCTAAGTGAAATACAGATTCATGGTAACACAATTATCAGTTAAAACCTATCTCCTATATATATGTGTGTGTGTGTGTGTGTGTGTATAATTGGATATTAACTTTGAGAAATGTGCAAGAAAAATAATAACCTGTAAAAAACATCAAGACTTTATTCTCACATATTAAGGTCTGGTATTTTATTGTTTGTATCTGTTGTTATTTAGAAATATCTAGTGTATAGTAAAATATGCTAATTTTGAAAATGTTAATGAAAACAAATAAATGTATGAGATTCTGTCTATTAAAAAAACAGTAATGAAAAACAATTATATCCAAATTATTTGTAATTAGAAAGCTTCTTATTAATTATTTTTCTACAATGGCCTTTGGAGAAATGATTGAGTTGCACGAACTATTTAAAAAAAGTTGTTTTAATATTATACACATGGGTGCGTATTAAAACTAAAACTACAGTAAAATAATTCACTATTCCAATATTAAGATGGATCTAATTAATAGCTTATACAAAAATGAGCCTTAAATCTCAGCTAGTTTATACGATTTTCCCCATGTGCCTTTAATTTCCATTTCCTTATGACTTCAATTGTTTATTTATTAATTCTAATATCCATCTCATTTATACATCTTAAAGATTTTTTCTACCTATATTGCTTTCAATTTATAAAATAAAAATAAAAACTTACATTGAAATTTACTATGTATTCTGCAAAATTGACTTGGGCTATTAATTCATTATATATCTAATAACAACTATGTAATTACTATTATTTTCTTTGTATAAATTAATAGATATATTTGTTATATTTTCTGTATTCTTATTTATTATAATACTTATAAAGCAGAAGTATTTTTCTTCTGTATAATTTTAAGATGGAAATTGTAAATCAATATTTATTGATATTTTCTTTTTCTAATTTTCTTCCAATATTGACAGTCTTTTAATATTAGACTTAATCTATATTTTCTATTCAACAACTCTTAAATTAAGCGGCTTTAGAATTTTTTTTTTAAAATTTTGTCAACTTCTATTAAAATTATAAATATTATTATTATGAAAATATGTGTATTGTAAGTTCAATTTTTGTCCTATATTGTTATGCAATGACATTATATATTTTTAATAAAAATAAAATATAAAGATGTATAAAGAGCATTTGAAGAAACAAAATTTTCCTTTATGTTTTCACTAAGCAACAAACACTATTGTTATATATAAAACACAAATAAATGATTACAAAAACTAAATATCATTAATATTGAATGTAGCAAACATAAAATAACTGAATTTTGGAAAAATGCTGATTTAATTATGTTTGAACAAAAAAATGCTAGAATAAATTAGGTTGGGGGTGATTAAATACATTTTTATTTATTTATTATTACTATGAATTTGTTAAAAAACAGTTTAACTATTAGCAATACATTATGAATAAAACGTTAGAGATTGTAACTGTAGCATTAAGACCTTCAATTCTGCCAATGAAGGCATATATTTGATAATCATATGTAGTTTTTCATATATGGATTTGTTTGTATCAACATAAATCAATGCAAGCTAAATTGTATTTGTAATGCTGAGGAGCCCAGCAACTATAAGTTGCCTTAATCTGTAAATAGGACTTTAGTTGAGTCTGTGGTGATTACCACAGATTGATTTTTGAAGAATCTGAAATTATTTGAAACCTCATAATAATTCTATCTGTTAAAACATAATTCTTCTATTATCAATTTCACTTGGACAACCAAAATTGCATTTGATTTGAAATAAATTTTAGGTGGTAAGATTATATCTTGAGTTATGGAGAAGTCCAATCTATTTAATTGTATTTATGTAATTAAGCAAGGGGATTGGACATTCTATCATCAGATTTTCAAAGTTATGGATGATTGAAGAGTTGGAGAGTGGAGTAAACTGAAGCCTATCTATTAAAACCCTTTTCCAGGTTGCTTCAAGTAAACTCATACATGGTTTAACTTGCTCTAAAACCATCAGTTTTTATATTATTGTAGTGGATTTAGGCTCACTTTAAAGCTTAAAAAGTAATGTAAGATGCTGCCCTGACTTGAATTATTTTACAAGTAAAAAATGAATAAAATCAATATTCAAAGCTACAACAAGGAAAAAATACAGGTTCTTCTAGATGCTGATTGGTTGGTTCTCATCATGAACAAAAGAAGAGCACCTGTCAATAATTTTCACCACTCCAACTTTTTGTTTTGATTTTGAAAACAAAAATAAAAGTTTTAAAACATCTTTTAACTATTTTTTTTACATATTATAATGTATTTTGGGAAAAAAATCTTTACTTTTACACTAACGTAAATTGAGAAAGAAATCATAGATGTCTGCAATACTTTCTAATTTGTTACAAAATTCTTTTTAGGTACTCTGCTATTGAATATTTTTATAATTATAAATAGAAATTTATTTTTGAAAAAAATTTCATTCACTTTCATAATCTGACAAATTATTAATATACTTTTTATAAACAAAACTAAAATGAATATAATATTAAAAGACAAATATATTTTTACTGCTGATTATGTAATTGACCAATCAAAAGTTTAAAATTTTACCTCACTTGGCCAACTGGAATATTTGACATGGAAAAGGTGAAGAGTGGCTCTCTTAATATAAACCAAGCACTGATTAGATATATAGGTGATAAATGATAATCTGGGCCAATTGATGAGTTCGGGTTCAGTGTGAAATATGTATATTGATAATTATAATTTTTTATATGTGTGTAGTCATGTGTATGAGTATGATGAGAGTGAGTGTATAGCTAAAGGAAACCTGAAATTGTATGTTTAAACCTTCTATAATTGTATCTAAACTCTAAGTATATAAATTATATATGTATTCAAATATTTAATATTTATGTATATTTTTTGTGAAGCAACTACTGTTCAAATATGTGGTCAAATTTTTTTAAAATGCAGTAAACCTGAAAATATGATGTATTAACATATAAAATTAGTTATTTTTCATATTGAAACTACACTATATCTTGATGAACTTCTGATAAAACCAGCAAATTCAGAATATTAAATATTTTAATATATGAATTTAACAAGAAACATTTGTACAATTATTTAGTAATAAATCAGTATAACAAACTGTTTTAAAATGATCATATATTATCAATCTTATTAACATTGTTTATTAAAATAAACCAATTAATCTCACTATTATCACACTTTACACAATACTTTTACTAATGTTATGTTTATAGTTTCAGCTGCAAAGCAATCTTTATAAGAATATTTTTAAAACAACTTGTTTCAATAATTAGACTTCATTCATTTTACTAACTTGCATTAAATTAATACAATGTAGTTAGTGGAAAATACTTTTTAAATGATTCTGATGGTGATGACTGGTCAGATAAAATTATAAATGTAGTATTAATAAAGTGCAATAATTAATGAAATGTTATCAATCAATTCATTAAAACAATCATTAACCCCATGCACAAAACTATTAAACATACTATGGTGAGTTTATATGCTATAATCCTTTGAATGAATCTCATTCCTTTCTAAGATGCACATATGCATTAACTTTATTGTATAATTTGATTTCTAGTCAAGTATAACTGCTTTTCTTTTCTTTTTTTTACTATTATTTATAATAAACTTTTTAAAATTTACCGCATCTTCATTATCATGATTGATATGCATTCTAGTTAAATATTAATATTACCATAAGTTTAGAATATCATTAGACTATTTGATCTATTTATATGTTGCCTGTGTGATTAGATCCTGGGTCTCACGTCTCTCCCTATTTAGAGCCAGCAAAGCAATGTGTAACTGCAGCAATGTCATTCATATGGTGGTAAACCATGAAACACTAGTAAATAAGTTGAAGATTGGTTGAACCTGGAAATTCCTATCCCATTTCATTCCAGATCATTGTATTTTATTTGGACTCTGGTTTTGTTACACGAATGTACAAATATAACCATCACAACTTGAAAAAGAGAGACTAATTAATAATCTTAATTCATGTTACTTTTTTATATACTCATGTACATATATGAATTTTATATATTTTCAATATTCAATTAATTATGAAAAATATAATATTATTATTGTGACAAATTAAAATATATGATATAAATGTCAGTGAGCACTACGTGCACAAACATGTAGTTAACTGTGTGTTATAAAAATTAATGGCATTATTTTGACAAATTTAAACATATTATATTAATAAATTGAGATATCACATGTCTGTGCAATTATATATTGTACAGGTTGAAAAACCTCCACCACCTAAACTGCAAGTCGGATCCAAACTCAGTTGAACCAAATTGAATTCAAACCCAAGTCACCAGCTCAGATCAATGGATGATCTAAATCAATGGCACAGTGTTGTGCACCAAGGAACTAGCTCAACAGTTGGTGATGATTTGAGAACACTGAACTGACATTAATATCGGATAATAAAGTGACTAAAGGTAATTTTAAGTCAAATCATATGTATATGTTCGGGTTGCCAAAACAGACAGTGAGTATTAACATTAAAATAATGATTAAATAAAAGAGTTAAGAAACCAAATGCGTTAATAAAATATTTAATAATAATAGTAATAGTCTTGTTCAATTTTTAAATGATGACTATATTGATCACCTCTAGTCTTTAACATAGTTTATAATTACAATAAGAATGGCAGTCCCTATTATATGCCAATGACTATTATGCAATGTTATGGAATTCTATATGTCTATGCCCCCAACAAGAAAGTAAAGGCAGATAAAGGTATTCAGTGGTGACAGAAATCATTATTCTAATTTTATACGAAAGAATGTGAGTTTTATTTTCACATTCGCAAATACATTCATGAAGAGCAAGATACATATATAGGGCATAACTTTAACCTTTACTAGAAAACTTATTAAAGTAGAGATGACTAAAAATTTGTTTGACTTTAATGAAATCACTTCATCATAAATTACGAGCCTAAGAGTGGGCTTTACTGGAACAGAGAGGTAAGGGTGATGATGAATTATGAGCTATAAAATGAACAGGAAAGATAATAGCTTGTCAGTGATTTAAATAGTATGGTGGCTTGTATTTTACAAGTTTTACTGCCATTTAAGGAGACATAGAATACAGGGAAAGCCAGGCCAAGTCATAGCTATGAACCTTTGGTGTTCCAAATATAATAGGAGTGAGGGAGGAAGTGCTTTCTTCCTCTATAATTAAATAACAGCAATATCACCAAGGACAAGCCTGCAAAATGGAAGGTAGCCCTACATCAGCAACCTTTGAAGATGATGACTTGATAGTCACTGATTAAAAAATAAAACCCAATTTATTCTAGAATGCTCTCCATGATGATATGATCAAATTAATTAAAGTCAAACGAGCTTTTAACTAAAATTATTTAAAGCAATTATAAAATTATATTAATTATGCCCCAGACATTGTGCCCTCTCTGAATCTTAATAGAAAGTAACAGAAATTTGAATTAGAATATATTTATTTGATTCCTTTATCGACTCTTTTGCAAAACATTTTAAGATCATAAATACGGATATATAAACATTTATAAATTAGATAAAGTAGCTGGGGACATAGGCTAGAAATGGAGCTAATAATTTATTATTAGCCAATTATAAAAATAGCAAACATTTAATAATTTCTTTCTACTCGATGATTGATAGAATGGTATAAATCAAGTTCTAATAGGCGAGAATTACTATCAGACTTAATATTATATTATTTGCATAAGGCAAATGGAACAAAGAAGCTCATTGAGTCGAAGGATTATTGGCATATAAATAAAAATAAACAACATTAATAAAATATTCAATAAATATATATAATACAGTAATTAAACCGCCATTGTAAGAAAAAAAAGTTAAATTTAAAGACTAGGGGTTGAGAGATTTACTACATGACTTAAATATAGCATAAATAAAAGAATGTTTTGTACAGACTATTACATTAATAAATGAAAGAACTTTTAAAGGGAGGGTAAAGTAAAGTTTAGAAACTGGCCAGAAAGTTACAGTTCATTATGGAAATATATTACCATTTCTTCTGGGGCTGGTTCCTTAGTTTACATGTCCGAGTTGGTGGGACATAGGCATGCATTTGGTAAATTACTTGAATGACATTTTGATTGATTTTGTCATGATTTTGGCAGCATGATTGGTCCAGAAAAGATTTAGCAACTCCATTGAAGATTTTCAGGGGACTTCAGGCACAATAGCCAGATTCCTGTCATTTAGCCTCTCACCATGATAGAAACACTATTTAAATTCATATTTTTAAAATGCACAGAGTTTAATGGTACTTCTCTAAAACAAAGATGACTTCTCCCTTCTCTAAACTTTTTAGAGATATTTATACTGTGTCTGATGCCTTCGGGCTAGTGCTACTTTCATTTCCAATGTTACAAGTTTCTACTAATTGATTTTAGATACCTTCCTTCGATAAGGCTTTCAAAGTTATTAACTCTGAATTCATTTTATAATTAGAAAATGAATTTATAAATCTAAAAAGCAATTTTAATTGGTAACTGTCCTTAGATTTTAAATTATTATCTTTGCTAATTAATAAAATATTCCCCATTGTTTTTGGAAAGAGACAATTTGAAAGCTTATTGAAAGAATGTAGCTTTTAATCACTAAAATTTTAACAAATTATTTAAAAGTAAAAACATTCCCAACACAATGAAACTTTAGAACACACACACACACACACACACATATATATATATATATATATATATATATATATATATTTGAATATTTATAAATATATAAGCACAATCCATGCAGTTATAATATATATATAAATTCATGAATAATTTTATCATGAATTTATTAATATCATTGATTAATTTAAACCTTAAACTAGTTAATTTTAACACACATTTATATAATAGTTTTTCTATAAATCCCCAATGCATCGGAAATTTAAGGTTAGTACTAGGGTTTGAAGTGGGTTTATGGCTAGATGTCATGAAGCTAAGATTGAACTCAGATCCGACTTCTTTAATATATATATATATATATATATATATATATATATATATATATATAATGTTAACCTAGTATAAGGCATTATACATCTCACTAAAATGTCATAACTTTAAATTTTAATCATTTATTGTATTTTATATGATTATTGAAATGTAAATCAATTCTACTGCACCTCTATATGCAAATATCAATGTGTGTCTGATAAACACTTATATATAAATTTTAATCATGTATTTTATTATTAAATGATGATTCAAATATGTTCATAAATTATTAAGCCACATGTATGTGTGCTGACTGTCTTTAAAGTAAAAATATTGGAAGATATATGTAAATCACAATGTAATAAATTGAATTTTTTTATGTTAATCAGCACTAAATGTAAATTTTAATCATTTTTAATTATTAAATGTTAGTGCAAATGTGTTCATTTTTATATCATAATGTATTTATATAGATATGCATTTTATGTAAACTGCTTACGAGGTATTGTAAATTACAATGTAATAGTTTTTTTTAATTGTATATTAATCAAATTCAGAAGGCTTAATTTATATGTGTGTATTCTTATTCTAGATACCTTAACTTCACTTTTTTATTATTAATAAACTTGTATTTAATTGTTAAAATTATTTCAGTGAACTAATTTCTATTTTTTAGAATATTATAGGTTGCATCATATCTTGATCATAGTAAAATTCATAGAGTTATGTTCTCTGAGATTGATTCATGCATAAAAATCTGATATTATATAGAAAAAGATGTATATTAGTGTGGAGGCATGCAGTAATCCTGGTTGGTGCTGAGAGTATATTCTTTAAAGCCCATGCACTATATTTTAGTTTAGTTTAGTATCTATTAGAATTTACATTATAGTTGGCCAGTACATTATTGGTACTAAGTGGCCAGAGCATTGATGATGATCAGCATATTTTAATATTCCAGCATTATGATATATTATGGTTGTATATTTTATGCATTATCCCTTAATTATCCAAATTAATGGTTAAGTAATTGCCCCATGTTGGCACAGACTAAATAGTTGGCTTCATCTACATTATATCCTGTCACCAGATTGACTGATTTATTTTGATTGTTGATCATTCATGATGGTGAATGGTTATTATTTGAGTATTATATTTACTTATTTTAATGCTGGTAAATTTAATTAATTATGATTATGCTTAAGTTAGTTAGTGGCTGATAACTCAGAGTTCTCAAAATCTCATGCTCTGATAATATATAACACTACTTATACGTCTTATAATATATTACTTATATTTTTTTAATATTACTATAAGCTTTAATAACTTACTTTAATATTCAACATTAATAATGTATGTTGTTTGATATTGCTAATTAATTATATAATTTATATTCCTTTTAAATTTCATATTTAATTTTATATTTAAAGCTATTTTGTCTATTAGGGGTTGGTGATGATTTTCCATCACCCTAGGTACACCTACCATCTTTTCCATCTCATTATATATATATATATATATATATATATATAATATATATATATATATATATATATATATATATATATATATATATATGATAATAATATTGGCTTAACAAGGGCTTTGAGTATTTCATCCTTGAATTTTCAATGATATCAATGGCTGAAGAGTTGGAAAATAGAGAAGATTGAAGGCTGTCAATTAAAGTTTGAAAATGTACTATCTCAATATAAACTGAGCACTGATTACATATATGTGTTGGAGATGGTGATATAAATTACCTGATGTGTGCTAATTCAACATAAAATATGTATATTAGAGATCATGTATATTTTTCACATGTATGTGGTCATATATATCAGTTGTATAATATAGAGAGACTAGCTATAGGGAGCTTGAATGTGGAGTTTAAGTCCTGTCTAATTACATTAAATTTAGTATAAACAATAGACATATATTTAAATATTATATATATATATATATATATATATATATATATATCTATATATATATATATATATATATATATATATAACTTCAGAGGTTCAATCTATTATATATATATGAAAAACAAGTTTTAATCACATTAAAACCTGCTGTCGCTTGTATTTATGATCAATAGATGGCATTGTACCAAAAACACCGACCAAGTGTTTTGTTTACATAAACGATCAAAGAGTCAGAATTAACTATCTCTTTCATTTTAGCTCACTTTCAGATCAGCTGATTTCAAGCTGATTTTCTATCATCAGTGAAAGACAGAGTCAAGAAACTAGATCTAAACACTGACTCCAAGTGTTATGCACAAAGTTTCTATCAGTTTTCAAACATGAAATTTTTCAGACCGAAAAAATCTTCAAACTCAGCCAAACAAACTAGATAGCTATATGGGTCTGATCTCAGTTCAGTTTCTCCACATAGTCAAAGCCTCTGCAATCTATATAATTGCAGAAACCTTTAAAGGAAGATTTATAAAAAACAAAAACCAAGTTTTAATCATGTTAAAACCTGCTGTCGCTTTTATTTATGATCAATAGATGGCGTTTTACCAAAACCACCAACCAAGCATTTTGTTTACATAAACGATCAAAGAGTCAAAATTAACTATCTCTTTCATTTTAGCCCCCTTTCAGATCATCTGATTTCAAGCTGATTTTCTGTCATCAGACCCATATAGCTATCTAGCTTGTTTGGCTGAGTTTGAAGACTTTATCTGTCTGAAAAATTTCATGCTTGCAAACTGATAGAAACTTTGTGCATAAACACTTGGAATCAGTGTTTAGATCTAGTTTCTTGGCTCTGTCTTTCACTGATGACAGCAAATCAGCTTGAAATCAGCTGATCTGAAAGTGGGCTAAAATGAAAGAGATAGTTAATTCTGACTCTTTGATCGTTTATGTAAACAAAACGCTTGGTCGGTGTTTTTGGTAAAACACCATATATTGAATATATATATATAGAACCTCTGAAATTATATATATATATATATATAATGACAGTATATCAGAGTACTCATTGTAATATTAATTTTATAATCCAAGTATACTAACATCGCATTAGTGTCATGTTTGTGGTCTTCAACACAATAATACTTTACCATTAAATAACATTTTCTTAAAAATATTTTTTACTTAATTGAACTCTATTTGCTCTTGTATTCATCCTTTGTTTATTTTGTGAAATAAACCAAGTTGCCTTGTTATATGACTTATTTCTTCACAAATTAACTCAACAAAATTTAGATTGGACCCATATATATGTTCTTTTTTATGATCATAAAGTATCAATATACTTGCAAAAATAATTTTATTTTATTATACTCAAGCAAATGCTGTATCATTCTTGGCCTTAAGCTCACCTTAAATCAATTCTACAAATGTATTAATATTTTATAATCATGAAAAATGTTTTTGAAATAGTTTGTAAAGAAAGAAATGACAGAAAAAGAAAAAAAATCAAGAAACTTCATTAATTTTGCATAGTGACATATCATTAAATGGAAAGACTATAGTGTATTATTTGAAAGTAAAATAGTATATTGATAACTAGGAGCATAATTCTATATTGATAACTAGGAGCATAATTCTATAATGTGTTGAATGTAAGTTACACTTCTTAAATTATTATTATTAATATATATATATATATATATATATATATATATATATATATATATATATATATATATATATATATATAAATTCACATTTACACATGCTAATTAACACAAGTATTAAATAAAACTCATACGGATAAATGATTTATTATTTATTTTTAAAAGTAGATTATAATTCTTAATGAATGAAAGAGTTTATGAAATTTTATGATTTGGTTCTAAGTGTTAAATCAAAATGAATAATATTATGAGACTGGATGGCAGTAACATATCTACAAGTATTACTTGGTCATAGTTCTATTTTTCCAAAAACTTAACATGAGACTACTTACAATGAAGATGTAAAGACATTAGTAAACTTTACATCCTAATATTTAAATTGAGATATTAGAATAAACTGTGTTAAAGAAATGAGAAGCACTAACTTTCAAGATATTTCTGTTGAGGATGAGAATTATTAACCTATATTTTATTAATAACAAATTAAAACTTTAATTTAGCTTATTAATTTTTACTAAATATAACAAAATATTTTTTTTAATTTAAAATTTACAATTAGTTTAATTTAAAACTCTACTTAATGTTAATGTTCTAAAAGTTCATTATGAACTAATGAAGCAGTCAATTTTAGCTTAAGATTGTGCTTCATGGTTTCATCTACTAACCTGGATTCAATACCCTATATCCCATCATGCTCCTTTTGTCATGTATATATTTTATGTATATATTTGAGATGCATGCCTAAGTTATAAAATGTTAATGTTTCAATAACATTTTTTAAAATTATTATTAATTCTTTTATATTAATTATTAGTTCTTTTTTTATTAAAGTGCATGGGTGCAGCTCAAATATATATATATATATATATATATATATATATATATATATATATATATTTGAGCTATATATATATATATATATATATATATATATATATATATAAGCAACATTTATTAACAACATATTGATGTTTTAAATATTTTATTATACATCATTTTTTAACTTTTTCCTTTTAAATTGCTTGTTTTTCCTTTTAAACTGTATATTTTATAAAATCGAAGATGGAAGATACAATTGTTAATTGTTCCAAATTAATTAAAGGGTTGGAAACACTATTGTTTTAATCTGGGGAAAGAATTTTTAATTAAGGTTTTTACTTAAAATAAAATGGGGATTAAGATTAACGATTGTACTTTTATTATAAACCTTTTGTCAAATCTATTTCCAATCTGGAAATAGATTTGAATATATTTTTGGAATGTTATCTAACAGTTGAACCTTTTAAAAACAACAGATAAAAATGTAAAATTTCTGTTAGATTAAAGATTATGTTTGAGCTAGAGATAAGAAATGGAAAGCATTCTCAAATACCTGGGCAGA
This sequence comes from Epiperipatus broadwayi, assembly GCA_028023455.1. Lineage (NCBI taxonomy): Eukaryota > Metazoa > Onychophora > Udeonychophora > Euonychophora > Peripatidae > Epiperipatus > Epiperipatus broadwayi. The sequence continues at coordinate 435,220 of JAQFVV010000517.1, forward strand.
AGTATAAAATGGCCGGATTTTAAATCACCAACAGATAAGCTACTATTGATATAACTGTACAGTTAACTGAATTCAAGATGTTTTGAAATGTAAGCATAGAAAGCTCTTCACCTTTCTGACACATGAGGGTTATCTTCCACTGCTATTATATCATGCTCCTGTAGAATAAAGTAAAAGCCTGACTGGAAAATTGTGGAATGCTGAATAAAAGCTTGCTGTTATTTAAGAACCAATTGCCATGCATGAGCAGACTTTAAAATATGAACTCTTAAAATAGTGCAAGGTAAAATTTCAAGCTGCCAAATAAAAGTAAATCTAGTCTAACTAATCTCATCAAGATTTCTTTCATAACTGATTTAACTTTATGTAAAATGTAATTTTCTCTTAAATAATTTCTATAAATTTAATTTTCTCTCTTATGTTTTAATGCTCTTTAATAACTTTGGTGTGGTCATTTATTTATAGTTATTTATTATTTGATTTTATATGTATACTTTTATTATTAATATGCCAATCTCAAGCAAACTGACAAACTTAATTTCTAAAAAAAAATTCTTTCTTTTTTTACTAAACCTCCATGAAGTAAGATTAGTAACATCGCCATAAATTATAATGTGATAAATTAATACATTCACCAGATTGTTTTTATGAAACAACATTTTAGATTCGTTTTAAGTATAATAATTTGTTATTTGTTTAATTCTGGATTCTACCTGGGGTGAATTCAGAGCTTAGGCTAATTAATGCTTTGAAACCTTATTTATTTTATAAATGTTATTATTCAATTCTGAAAAGGTGATCTATTAGTGGTTTTTTATAACTGCTCATTTTCTTTTATTTTTCCATACTCTTAAAATATATGTTTGAATATTCTCAGTTGTTATGAAAAAAATAAAAGTGGAATTGAATCATTTTAAATAGAAGACAGGGAAGGGGTTAAATTTTAATGTATATTTTACTATTTTAATTAAGTAAAAGCTTGTCTTTCCATATATATATATATATATATATATTGAAACAGATATTCTGTTCCTCATATAAATATTCAAAAGATTTCCCCCCATTCAAAAATGTCTAGCGTGATTCAGTCTAATTGGGAACGCAATAAAGCTGTGAGTTGTTAAAAAAAAAATCATATTTTTAATTTTGTGATTGATGGATTTGAACAAAATGTTATATCGTCTTATTTCATTTTTTTTTATCTGTCTCAATAAAAAAAAAGAAACTAATTATCCAATCAATAAAAAGAAAGAAAAAAGATACTTGAGTATAACTGAGGCAGTATTCAAATTAGGCACGTCGTTAAAAAAAAAAAAAAGAACTTTCGTCTTACACAGAGAAGCAGAACATATTGAATTTTTTTTAAAAAAGAAAGTGTATTACTTAATCCTTTTGACAAATTAAAATATAGCTTTAACTAAACGTGAAAATGGAAAAAGAAAACTTTGCTAGAGGAATTATAATAACAATGGGGTAATTTAGCGGCTTCACTCTCTCCACGCTGTGCCATGACTTTCCATTGATGAAATAACCCGCCTTCTTTTGAGTAAAATGGACTGCAAAACTGGAAGGTAATTATGTTATAAGAATGTTTAGACATCTTTACCATGAATTATAAATTGACATCATGAAATATCTACATAAAAATTATTTTTATAAAATATTAAAATATTTTTATCATATGTTATAAAGTGAAGTTATGAAACGGTTGCATACATTTTGTTTAATAAAGTATTAAGACATCTTTACCATACGTTATAAAGTGAAGTTATGAAACAGTTGCATACATTTTGTTTAATAAAGTATTAAGACATCTTTACCATACGTTATAAAGTGAAGTTATGAAATAGTTACATAGAGTTTATTTTATAAAATATTAAAACATCTTTATCATACATTATAAAGTGAAGTTATAAAATAGTTGCGTGGGATTTATTTTGTAAAATATTAAAACATGTTTATCATACGTTATAAAATGAAGTTATGAAATGGTTATACGCAAATTTATTTATAAAAATATTTGAACGTATTTACTATATGGATTAAAAAAATGCTTTAATTGCATACTACTTCTATCTGAGTAATGTAACAGAACTTATATGTATGAATATACTGTTATATTTGATTAAATTAGAAATGCTTCAATTACTAAATGATAAATGCTCCACAAGCCAAACAGAGTTTATGTGTAAGAATATACTTCTATATTTGGCTAAATTATAAATGCCTCAATTATCAAATGATAAATGCTCTACAAACCAAGAATTGCTGAGTTCAAATGTCTCCCAATCGGTAATAATTCATAAAATGATGAAATGCTCTATAAATCATAAATACTTGACTGCTTCTAAGCTTCTTATAATGTAACAGAGTTTATGTATAAGAATATACTTTTATATTTGACTAAATTATAAATGCTTTAATTATCAAACGAATTATTGTTGAATTAGAATATTTCCAAGCTTCTTCTCATAAATGAATTCAAAATGAACTATTGTTGAATTAGAATATTTCCAAGCTTCTTCTCATAAATGGATTCAAAATGAATTATTGTTGAATTAGAATATTTCCAAGCTTCTTCTCATAAATGGATTCAAAATGAATTATTGTTAAATTAGAATATTTCCAAGCTTCTTCTCATAAATGGATTCAAAATGAATTATTGTTAAATTAGAATATTTCCAAGCTTCTTCTCATAAATGAATTCAAAATGAACTATTGTTAAATTAGAATATTTCCAAGATTCTTCTCATAAATGGATTCAAAATGAATTATTGTTGAATTAGAATATTTCCAAGCTTCTTCTCATAAATGAATTCAAAATGAACTATTGTTGAATTAGAATATTTCCAAGCTTCTTCTCATAAATGGATTCAAAATGAATTATTGTTAAATTAGAATATTTCCAAGCTTCTTTTCATAAAT